>VZRW01008825.1:0-14144 GCA_013398125.1 Aegotheles bennettii
TTCTATGATTCTGTGATCTCCAATTAGTGATTCCAGTTGAGTTTCAAAACTATCTTTGCAGCAGTAATGGCAATTGCTTATTTGGAGAAGCAGTTTCAGGACATTTACTTAATTAAGGTTTACCTTATTTAAGCATTTTTTCAGTGCCCAGTTCACTAGGTCACCATCAAGTGAACTTTTTGCTCTGTGTAATTTGACCAACACAATCATGATGCCAGAGAAAGGAAAAAAAAAACCCAACTCAAAAAACTCCAAACCTCAGAACTTTCCTATAGGAAAGTCATTATCTGTACTTGCTGATCACTGGCAAACAAGACATTTCAGCTAGTGCTAGATAACAGCTGTTCACAGCAATGTATAATTAAGAAAATACTAACTTATAAATTATAAAAATAGGTTTGATATTATACCTTGCTACAATTGACAACCTATAGAATAATATTCTATACAAATGAAAAAACACCAAATAAAATTTTTAAATCCTCTATCTGTCTTACAGTATCAAGAAATCACTTTTTTTTTTTCCTGTGTATTTTCAGCACGAGAATACCTTCTCTTAAATGATCAAACCTTTAGGTGAAGGCAACATTTCTTTCCCAGAATAATGAAAGTACTTCCTGGCTCTGTCAGCGTGAGAAATTTTTTGTTTTGAAGTATCTGAGGGCTGACATAAATTGCTCTGGAGAAGATCATCTTGAATAAGAGATGTCAAATTCTACATACTGCTGAAATTCTTCCCCTCTGCTCAGATCAAATTAGAATGTCGTCTTGTGAACAGGCACAATTCCAATGGAGAGAATGGACATAGGAGTTAACATATCAGCTAAGTCTGGGTATTAGGCAGTCAGGTTTCTGTTCTGTAGTACTGCAATGTTTCAACTTTGGCTGGTGCCTATCTCATCATTGTTGTAGCTGAAAGGTGGATAAAAGCTGAAAAATTCAAAGTATTTTACATTGAAACAACTTTCAGCTTCTAGTAAAGATGATTCAAGGATCTGGGAGAAAAAGGGGAAAAACTAACCCCAAAACCTTTATCCTCGGCAGCATGCTACAAAAGGCAGTTCTGCAGTTTGCAAAAATATTTTTGTGGCCTCAAAGTATTTCCTGCTAAATAACTCAACCATTTGTGGAAAATGCCTTGGTAACCTTCTGTGGCTTTCCCTCTACAAAATTTTGTACATACTTTCTGCTCAATAGTGCAGAGAAAAAAGCTTCATTTGGAGTGCAACAAATCATCCAAACACCTCATGCTTTGAGAAAGTGACTCAATTTCTTCTTAGTGGAGTATCATACTCCACTAAAGGAAGCATTCAGGTTTCAATATAGTTATCTTTTTCCTGGCAGTGAAAGTAAAACCTAGAATACATGTGCATCTATAAATAAATATAAAGTCTTTGATGCAAACAAATGAGCCATGGTGAGATACTGACAATAGTGATTGCACAGTTGTGTTGACCCCTTGCTGACATGTTGTGTAAGGGCTGGGGGGTGTCTCAGAGTCCTAAGGACTTGCACCGAAACAGATGCACAAAGTTGCAAAACCAGAGTTTATTACGGCAACAGATATAACAAGTTTGGAATTGCCGTTGATAAATGCACTGACTCCACAAGCACTGCTAAGTGATGTTAATATTGCTAGCAAAAATAATAATAACAATAATACAATCTGGGGATACTTCCACCCAGAAGGTGAAAGGCATGGTGCTTACCCAGAGAGGCATCCCTGCCTGGGTTGGAGGAAGAGAACGCAGCCCATTGGCTGGTCTGTTGGTTTTTCTTTCTTCTCTCCCACTAATGGTCCTTTTTCTCTCTCTTTCATCCTCAAAGCTACAAGGTTCCTACCCTCAGGTGACATGTAGTATCATTTGGGTGGAGAGACAAGTGCTATAGTCATACACATATAGGATGTTCACTAAAATCTTCGTTAGCGTATACAGGGGTGTCAACTTTAATATGCATTTCACAGTTAATGAGGAAAAGGTCACCATTGGACAGCATGGCTCCTTTAACAAAGACTGTTATGTCTGGTTGTTTTCTTGCCACCCAGAGCAGGAGTCCTTGCCTTCACAGGGGCCTCTGCTAGGGAGCATCCCATGCTAATGATAGAGGCTGATAACTCCCCCAGGTTCGCACAAGATTTATAGCAAGGTCATCCTTTGAGGGTTCTTTGTTCACAGGGCCGTCCTGTTTTCCTCAGATTCCACGCTGATATAAGACAGCAATGAAGCAGCATAGTTTTGCCTTCACATTTTCTTTTGAAGGAGTGCAACAAAAGCTAAAATGGGACTAAAACTTAGATTTCAAAGGGGAACTTTATTTAAAGTTTGCCTTTGGACAAATCTGAATTTGGATATGTCATAGTTGACTACTATTTTTTGGGACTTAAAATTCTGTTCCATTTCATAGCAAAATGGGTACATGTTTGGGGTTTTTTTGTTTGTTTGGGTTTTTTTATTTTGTTTGTTTTTTGTTTTTTTGTTTTGGTTTTTTTTTGTTTTTAAATTAGATTAGCTAAAATGTTTCTAATCTCTAGGGTCTTTCTTTTAATGATTCTTCAGGAATATTTCCAACCTACTTTCTTGAGTTCCCATTTGAAGTGTTGTAAATATAAAGATAATAGCATTCTGTTGCCATTACTGAAATAACTTGAATACTGGAAAAAGTAGTATTCTACTTCATGTTCTTTCAAGCAAAGAGTATATTTCTTTCTTAGTCCCATGGTAAGGCCGAGAAAGACTTTTTCTCAAGATGGAGGTGATCATATTGTTCTCCCTGTTCTCCCAACCTTTTTCCATGTGAAGATAAAGGTAAAGCTGTTAGCAGTCATTTAAAATATGCCAACTGATTTTTGTATTAGAGAAATGAGAAATTATTGCAAAAGTCTTCTGGCACATAAAATGTGGCATTTTAACATGTATCCTCAAGTGAGGATGGCAACAAGCACCTGGGGGTAAAAAACAGCTAAGCTGCCACAGTGTTTGCAATTTATTGCTGCAATTGGAGATGGGATGCATCGTCAGCAAATTACAGCATTGTGATGCAGAACTGGTGTGGTCTTGGGCACTGGTGTGTCCTTTTGCTTAACAGACTTAACATTGATTAACAAATTCATGTGTTTCCTGTTGATGCTCTGGGTATCACCAGAGTGTTCAACTAATATTTACTTTTTTAAACAACCAAGCACTTCTGTTTATGCTTTTAGTGTTATAGACTTGAGTTATAAGAGGTGTTACAGGTCAACTGTTGTATGTCTGAGAAACCTGAGAACTCTCATACTGAAAAATTACTAAACATGAGGTTTTCTTAAAATATCTGTTATAAACTACAGAAGAACTTATATTAAGAAAACAGTTTCATTAGTTTGCATCCAGACAATTTTATTCTGTTTTAAACCCATAACATTTTACTTTCTTTTCAACCTGGCTACATGTGCTCTAGTCTACCTTGAAAGGCATGGTCTTGCTTTATGTCTCAAAGTCACAAACATAATGAACAAGATGCAAACTGCTGTTGCAGGTATGATTTTGTAAAGAGCTAAGCACAATAGGCATGATCCTAATTTATAATCATATGTCTAACTTCAAGCAGAGGGAAGAAGGAGACTGTTTATTTGACTGGTGGGACTGAGTTTAGTGTATTCACATGTGAGCCCTTGGACTGCATATTAAGAAAACTGGAGGAAAGGTAGTTCTTCAGTAAGATGCTGACATTCCAGTGTGCTTTTTTGCCGTGGTGCACAGTTACTCAGGAGACCATGGATGTGGCAATTCTGCTTGTGGCTTTACCCTAACTTGTAAAGAAAGTAATTTAGCTTATTTATTTGGCCTTAAAAAATTCCTGTTAAAGATCACAAATAAGTAAACATAAATTGCATCATACTGAAATAATGCATGTTTTAACACTGCATGCATAACACTGTATGCATGCATACAACACTCATGTAATAAAACTAATGTTTTAATAATACTCAAGTAAAACTCATGTACCTGATAAAAGAATTAGAAATTACTTCCACAATTAACACACTTGCTATCTAGTAACTTTAGCATGTTATAGGTGCAAATTTTGCTTTGGGATAATGATACATGACCAATGAATTAGTCAAATTTATGGATTAGTTAAACTTTGTTAGAATTAGTCAGACTCTGTTAGAAAAAGATATGGCTGGGTAGTAGAGCAAAACATATATCTACCAAGGGTAAGAAGGGCTCCATCAGTTAAAAGAGTCCTCAGGTAAGAATATAATCAAGGACTAAATCTCGCAACACCTGGGTGTATCCTGGAAAATAAAGATAAAATAGGAAGAACTACTCAAGGCTGAGATAAGGGGGCTTGAGGAATCTGCAAGCAAAGAAAGGAAAAAACACATAAGGAAACAAGGTCCAAAGGCCACAAGAAGGATACCCCAAAAATGACTAAAAGAGGCCCTCAGATGACCACTGGAGACCCTTGATGAAGACCCTCATGAACCTTACAAGGAGTTCCGGATAATGCAATGAATATGTTAATTAGTTCCAAGAAAGAATAGGTATAACTATTCTGGGAAATTTAATGTTTATGTATGTAACCAAACTACATATGCTTGTGCCAAAGCAACAGGTGGAATGTACATTAAGTGGAATGATCCCCCATGCATCCAGCACTGCAATAAAAAATGCCTGCCTAGTAAAACCCACCATTGAGTCTTAGAGGTTATTTCATGGGCCAATTTCAGGCAACAATAAGTCAAAGGGGTTCTTTTTTGCTATTGAGCAACTGCAATTTCTTCATCAAATAATCTTATCCAGTGCCTTACCCTTTTCCTGCCCAAGAGATCCATTTTTTTTTACTTTCTTCCATAGAAGAAAGTAAAAATGTTTGTTTAATAAAGAAAGTTTCTTCCTTACCCCAAACATCTTCATCTTCATTGGCTTCTCTCTGTTCTTAGTGCATGGTAATAACATTTCCTCCAGTATAAAAAGTGTTTGGGTTAGCTGTTCAGGATACTTGAAGTGTAAAGTGAGCAATTTGGGTATCCTTTTGTTACTTTCTCTTCTACCTTCAGGAGCTAGTATGGCATGACTAACGAAATGGCCATTTACTAGACACATAGCATGCATTAGTGCTTCATTATAGAAAATACCATCTGGAAGTGTTATTGAAAGGATATAGAGTTAACCATCCCACTTCAAATTTTTTTTTTAAAAGGCACGACCACGACTAACATTTGTCTCATAGTCATACGTATGCCAAGCTAAGCAAACTGTATCTCATACTAGAAATCTTGTTGAAGAAGCAGTGTGAATACCCACTAAAAATATCAATAAAATCACCTATGGTAACTAGGTGATTAACTATGATAATCTTGCTAATACCTCTGCTAACAATTTTCATGCTATTGATACATATGGTGGAAAAACCTCAGTATATTTCAAAATGTACAAAGAAATATAACAAGCTTGCCTTTGACTCTTTGTTAATTTTCCTGTGTTAAAAACTATGTAATTCCAAAGCCTGATAGGTTTTTTGTTTGTTTGTTTTTAATAATCTACATTGTTAATAATTTTTCAAAGTTTATGGTCATTTTGGAATTGGTAAGTGAAGTGATGTTGCTAAATCTTGTAATCTTGTATACATAATTAGATTGATTTTTGTCTTTGTCTGATGGTAACTTTGTAAATCATTTGGGTAGAAAACAAAATAGGTTGCTCAAATGAGGAGTAACATGTCATTGTTTGAAACCAGACATTGTTTGAAACCAGGGTGTTTAACCAAGAGATAAAGACCTGAAAGACTTTCAAAGGAGACTGACCAGATGAAATCAGCCTTGGGGAAAACTGTCTCATGAATAAGCAATCAATTCCTGCAAAAGGTGGAAATGTGTTAATGAATATGTATGAGAATGATGTATATAAGGAACCTTATCCATCGGCAAGGTGTGCATGATTGGAGGAGCGATTCCCCATGCGTCCTGTGCAGCAATAAAGAANCCTGAAAGACTTTCAAAGGAGACTGACCAGATGAAATCAGCCTTGGGGAAAACTGTCTCATGAATAAGCAATCAATTCCTGCAAAAGGTGGAAATGTGTTAATGAATATGTATGAGAATGATGTATATAAGGAACCTTATCCATCGGCAAGGTGTGCATGATTGGAGGAGCGATTCCCCATGCGTCCTGTGCAGCAATAAAGAATGCCTGCTTAATAACATTGTGTTGTTATTGAGTTAATTATATTGGGCACCATACCTAGCCACACCCAACTCCCCACACAGTGAGGAATGTTAGAAAGCAAGGGGCTTGGAAAGCTCCGATTTTTGTTTCATAAGTTTACTACAGCTTCGTATTTTATTTGATTTTGAAAGTACAGAACCACGGAAGTGAAAGACAAACCATCAAGTCCATCAAACAGAAAGATTTCAGAAAACTCTGCTGATATACTACCCAGTTAAGCAAAGAGTCCCAAGAACCTATGTAAAATATAATTTTACAACAGAAATAAGATTTGATTCTATTTTGTACAGTTTAGGCATTTTTGATATATTTTTGACTTGGACCAAATGGAAGGAAGTATGTACATTGCATATTTGTTGCTTATGACACTGAATAAAGCAGAAATTGCTAAGGTTACACTGATACACTTTGGAAATTATTGAAATTATGGGGAAAAATCACTCTAATTTATAAAGCACTTTATAGTGATGAAATTAGTAAGACAATAAAAGCCCCTATCCTGTAATCTTTTATTTTTTACTTTACTTTTAATTCGAGTTATTTTTAACTCAAATTAAGCAGCTAATTTCTTTTTGCAACTTGTATTGAAGTTACTGAATCTTTCATCGCTATCAATTCTTTGTGCCAATGTGTATGTGTAAAAAAGATACTTGGTGTTCATGTGATTCTGTCTGAGGATGGCTGCAAGTGCACTAGTTAAGGGGAAAAATGTGCTGAGTAAGCTAGTAACATTTGAAGGAACAGCTGGGTCTAGGAAGGATGTTGGTTCACAGCCTGCATAAGGAGATTACCATGGGGTGACCAATCCTCTCATGGACCCCATTCTTGTAATGTAAATATTTTGGTTTTGTTTTTTAAATGGGAAGCACATTTGTTCTGTTTCATTATTTTTGCATTATTTTTTACCTATTGTTTCTTAGCTCTAAACTGTCACTCTGAATTGGATAACTGTTCCATAGGAAATGTTAACAGTTATTAGACTCAAGACAATAGCACTTGTACTTAACCCATATGTGTTATTTTCTCCAATGTGGAAAGGAGCAAGAAAAGGAAATAATTTATACCTACTTCGTTACTTGTTCTCAGAGTTGTGGCAGAAATGTGAATTTCATTTCTGAACATGCAAATTTCAAAATACTAGCAGTAAATGTAGAATATGACTGTGATGACTGCTTGTTTTCAAATAGTTATACATCTTACTTCAGAGCACAGATTTATACAAAGTACACATGTTAACATATTTGGGGTTGGGTAGCTGTTTTCAGAAAATTGCCTACACCATGTAACTAACCATTCTTATCTTTGAATTAAATAACTCAAATCACTGTACCAAACAATCTGGACTGTTTTGAGCTCTCTTTGAAGTACTATTGCTTCAAGCACCTAAAGCCAAGGAATTGTCTCCTAAAAAAATACATTTGCGGTGGTTCAGGGAGTGTCACCTGCATTTCAGTTTTTTATGGCACTGCAATCATAGAATCATAGAATCATTGAGGTTGGAAGAGACCTTCAAGATCATCCAGTCCAACTGCCTACCAGCATTACCACTAAACCATATTTTCCAGGCTAATAATAACAGCAAGTAAGTAGCTGAAGTTCTGGTGTGTTCAACTGATCTCAAGATCTAGGGACTGTGATAAGAAGACCAAGTATCGCAGGCTTTGTAATAAAATCTCACAACCTGTATTGTTTTTTATATTGTATTTTTTGTCTGTATTGGATGTGTTTACTTTTCCTTTCTGTACTTTGCTGCAGCATTAAATTGTAAATTTCCTAGGATGAGATATTTAGTTAGCACATGGCTTCAATGTTATTTTACTTGAATTAGTATTTTGGGAAGCTTGGAAGCTAAATAACCAGATTTATTAATGGGAAAAATTATTTTAATGTTAGAGAATAATGTCAAACATTATATATATGACCAGCTGTAATAACCCTGATATCCCTGATAAAGATTTATGATGCTGCTCTTACTGCTAACTTTGGAGGAAACAGCATCTTCTGTTCTTGAATTGATTTCTCTCAACAAATGTGCTGTACTGTGATGGCAGATGGCCAAATCAAAACCACTTTAAAATTAAAATTTATGTTAATACAGAATGTACAAGAACAAAAATATTCATCCAAATCATACAAATTTATTCCATTCTCCCTGGAGTGCTGTAATGGTATGCACCTGCTAGCCTTTCAGTCAGCCCAGCCTCTCTCTGCCTTAAGCCCTTCACCATCTAAATACTTAAAGGCAAACCCACATATGAAACTTCTGAATGGAAAAGCGTAAGTCTTTGCAAAGGGTGCATTTCCAAAAATGAGGGGTGCAGATAAGAAACATCAGGGACTACAAAAAATATATTGAAATACAATGCTTTCTCTTTTGCTTGCATCAGATAAATGTTGATGTCAGTTCACTGCTGTAAAACATACTTTATACATGGTTTGAGTTGAAGTAGTAACACAAATAAAAGACAGCCACAAAGAAGGCGACATTGTTTTATGTTTCTTTACTAATGTTTATAAAAGTTGTGATTGTACAGCAATGCTAAAGATTACCTGCTGCTAAAGCATCTTTTGAGATGAACTGTAATAGCATGGAATTTTGAAAGTAAAACACAAATGGAGGGAAAAAAAGTTTTCTTTTCACATCCTTGTCTCCTCCAGTGGTCTGTTCATGAAATCTTGGATTGCCTGGTGCAGGGGTAACCATTTATTAATTGAAGCTTTCAAAGCCGTAATCCATCTAGAAGAAATGAAAGACCAACAACTGTCTCTGATCAAGAGTTATCCATGCATTTTTATGTTCTTTGAAACACGCCTTTTATAAATGGTGTTTGTACAGCTGTGTTACTATGTATGCTGATAGTATGTGGACTGGGGAGAGGCAGGAGATGGAGGAGTTGACTATAATGACAATGTATCTTAACACCAATTTCCAACATACCAAAAAGCTTTGTCCTTTGTTCACTTAATTAAAACCCAAATACTGTAATTAGTGGGCTTTAAACAAGAACTACCACTGGTAAGTGTGGAATTTGGCAGGATTTGAGGGAATTCACCTTCAGAATGTGATTTCTTCGGCCAATTTTCTTTTTTAAATTCTAATTTTCATTGGTGAAAGTAAATAATTCTTGGGAATGAGGAGGATGTACTTTCCATTATGTATCACAGCTTTTCTGTTTCGTGTAGTCACCCACACATCATTGTAAAAGGCACCTTATCCAGGTTTGTTTCTGTACCTCTGCAAGCCAGCCTTGCTGTTGTTACAACATTAACAATAGCAGAACTGATGTGCCAGAATGTTGTACTGCAGTTTGATTAAAGCTACAATTAAAGGGAAATCTGGGGGAACAAGTAAAAACAGAACAAAAAGGTGTCATTAGGTCTTCCCAAGCTACAGTATTCCTGCTTTCCTAAGTAAACTAAAATTGGAAAAAAAAAGGTTGGTTTACCTTTTGTTTTCATTTACATTCTCTGCACTTAAGTAGAAAGTCTTAAATTCTTCAGATGGAGGTTTGAGTTCAATTACAGATCTCTTGGATCCCAGAGACTGCTCACTCACAACATATCCTTGTAGGTAAAGGCCACCTGGACAGAATAAAATAGTGTGAACCATGTATATTGCAGATATCATTTATGAAAATTCTTGCAAGTTGGGCTTTCAGATGCCTTGTGTTGGGTGTTTCAACAGAGCTGTAAAGAGTTTATATATGAAATATTTTAAAATGTGCAAGTTCAGGGTTTCTTTTCCTTAAAATTGGTTTGAAAATAGTGTATAACATGCTTCCTGTCCAGCAAATAATCAGAAGTATAATTTCATTTAGCTTTTCATTAAGTAAGAAGTGGCAAAACATTTTTTATAGCTTTTGATATTCCTTTTCTTTCCTTTAAATACTAAAGGGATATGAATTTCAACATTAAAAAAAAATTCCTAGAGTCAGCATTGGTTCCCCTTGCTGGCATTAGTAACTGGAACATCACTGCAGGCCACACTAGCCAGCTGTGAAGGAAAGGAATTGAACAGAATTTGGTCTTCATGACATTTAGCTCTTTTTCTTTTTCTTTTTCTTTTTCTTTTTCTTTTTCTTTTTCTTTTTCTTTTTCTTTTTCTTTTTCTTTTTCTTTTTCTTTTTCTTTTTCTTTTTCTTTTTCTTTTTCTTTTTCTTTTTCTTTTTCTTTTTCTTTTTCTTTTTCTTTTTCTTCTTTTTCTTTCTCCCCAGACATCAGTTCACTGCAACAATATGAATATTCACTTCATATGTACATGGTGAGTAGCCAGAAAGCCCTGTGGAGCTGATTAACTGCAGCTGAATGTTCCTGTAATTGTCTTCAGGGTCTGGTTTTGGGGTTTTTTGGCTCTCACATTTAGTGAGAAGAGCATCAAATTAATGCCATAGCATTGAGAATTATACAGGGAGTAAGAATCTGTAGTGGAATTGTAAAAAAGAATAGTTGCAGTAACAAGAGAGAAAACTCTACTGTATACAAGAATTTGTATGTAGTAGAATATTTAAACACCATAGCAACATATTTAGCAGTAGGAACATAGCCTCACATTACTGCCTTCAGAGCGTGGCTGGACACTCTCTTCTGGTATGGGGACAGCTGCCAGATGGCAGCTTTAGCTGCAAATGACCATAGCCACACACTAGAACATCAACTTCTGCTGGAGTAGGGAAGTTACTGTTGATGGGTGGACTAGCTTTGCCAAGGCCATGTGAAAACCTGGTAATGGCAGAGAAACAAGTCAGAATTTATGATGTCTCTGTCTTCGAGGATGCTACCTAACAGGAAGCAGGAGTCATAGAATAATAGAATGGTTTGGGTTGGAAGTGACCTCATGAGCTAGCTCATCTAGCTCCAAACCCCCTGCCGTGGGCAGGGACACCTCCCACCAAACTAGGTTGCTCAGAGCTCCATCCAATCTAGCCTTGAACACTGCCAGGAAGCAGGCATTCACAACATCTCTGGGCAAACTGTTCCAGTCTCTCACCATACCCACAGTAAACAACTTCTTCCTAATATCCACTCTAAATCTACCTTCCTTTAGTTTGAACCTGTCCCCCTTGTCCTATCACTACATGCTCTTGCAAAAAGTCTCTCCAGCTTTCCTGTAGGTCTCCTTCAGGTATTGGAAGACTGCTGTGAGGTCTCCGCAGAGCCTTCTTTTCTCCAGGCTGAACAACCCCAACTCTCTCAGCCTCTTTTCATAGAAGATATGCTCCAGGCATCTTTGTGGCCCTCCTCTGGACTTGCTCCAAGAGCCTTATGTCCTTCTTATACTGGGGACTCCAGAACTGGACACAGTACTCCAGGTGGTGTCTCATGAGAGAGGAGTTGAGTGGAAGAATAATCTCTCTTGACCTGCTGGTCATGCTTCTTTTGAGGCAGCCCAGGATACCATTGTCCTTCTGGGCTACAAGCGCACACTTCCAGCTCATCTTGAGCTTCACACCAACCAACACTCCTGGGTTCTTCCCCTCGGGACTGTTTGCAATCCATTCTCCACTCAGCCTGTATTTATGCATGGGATTGCCCTGACTCAGGTGCAGGACCTTGAACTTGGCCTTATTGAACTTCATGCATTTTGCATGGACCCACCTCTCTAGCCTGTCAAGGTCCCTCTGGATGGCAAGAGAGTTGACAGCTGTCAACAGACTGCCATCAATGGAACTGGCTAAAGCCATTTGTAGAGAACTGAGAACTGAGACAGTTATCATCTCAAATGTCAGTTGTAACAAGAAGCGATAGTAGGAACGGAGTGCTGCCAAGAGTGATGTGGGAGAGTGTTGAAGGACACTCACCCAGGCCTCCTTCTGCAACACTTGCTTTTTTGAAGCACACAAGGAAAACTGCTATGTGAGGTCACCAAGCGGTAATAAAATACAGGGTCTGCCCAACTCAAAATGTGGAAAGGGTTAATGCTACCCTTCCCCCATGCTGCATGTGCAGTGACTGTAAAAATGCCCACTCTCACTTACCATGCTAATTAACTCTGGATGCAACACCTGGAGGAAACACCTTCCCATGAAGCACAATAAAAGGCCCAAGTGCTATTCATCAGGGTGTGCCCATTACCTGAAGAATTAGACCTGAGAAAATGCTGAAACCAGAGGTGGTGATCCAGCTCTGTTACTGTCTCTCTCTCTCCCTCTCACTTTCTTTCTTTTACCCTTTTTTCCTCCTTTCCCTTTTCTTGTTAATATAAGTAACATCATATTGATTAGTTGTATCCATATCGGTTGCCATAAGTTGTTGTATCATAGTCAATTCTCATGAGTTCAACTAAAACATTGTGAGAAGTTAATAAACTTTGTGTACAGACTCTGAGACTTCTCTCACCATTGTCCACTCTATTGGCGATTTATGAATCTTAGTCACTAGTCTTCTTCCCCCGAGCAAGATATGACACCACTGTGAAGTGCTTTGGAAGGGTGGCTCTCTCATTGATACTTGGTCCTGTGATAATGTGCACAGATCCTGACTAGCTCCATTCCAGAAAGAAAAATTCAGACCACAGGAAGAAAAGGAAAGAAGATGTTGAGAAATGAGGAGGCTATTTCATGAAAAGAGACTGAGTCTGGTCTTCCTCCACTCACCGTCACAGAACAGAGGGAGTTCGCTGATAAGAAACTCTCATTAATGGTAAATTTCTATTTGGAAACAGGTGTGAAACAATTCTACTTTAACAATCAACTAAAATCCAGCAGCTATCCCTACCTTGGGCAGGTGTAGAGCGGAGAGTGGCATAAAAGTACAAACAGCCATCCTTCAGAACACAGTAGTGCTGAATCCAGATGTCTTTGCTTCTGTCCAGCTGGTGGAGGAGCCCCAGGCACTCTGGGTTTTTGATAGCCAAGGGTGGAAGTGTAGTGTTATGCATTGTGACATCTACCCATACGTGGTTCTGTAAAGTAAGTATGTAATGAAAAGTTCTGGTAAGAAATTAAGGAGGACCTGCTGGTATTAAAAGTCCCTGGCTAGTAAATGGATTTTTTTTTTAAAAATAATTTGAAAAGTCAGTGCTGAAAATGAAATTAGAAAAATCTATATTTGATGGCAAATAGTTGCCACCTTCTACTTTCTTCTTACAATAATAACTTGTTTTTTCTGCATCTATTTTGTTTTTTCAGTACAAGTTTTGCTGGTGGGAACAGGTTTATTTCAAAGCCATATGAAGAAGATTTTTAAAAAATTATCTTGCTGATATCCTGACTTCATCAGTCTTTACCATGTGTAATCTGGCAAAAAATGGTTCACCATCTGCTATCTGGGTTCCAGGGAAAATGTGGTGGTGTCTGAGGTCAGAAAACAGAGTTCAGACCAAGATGAAAACAAACAAAATGCTTATGGATACCTTCCCATCCCTTTCCAGAAAGCAGAGCCTTTTTCTACAAATTTGTCATCTAGAGGTGAAGAAAAAGTTCAACCCATGACACACTGCCATTGTATAGACCATCTGTATGATAATAGGAATCAAAAAGAAAATTAGGAAAAAATAAATTGTTGTTTAATAAGATCAGGTTGTGAGATTAAAGTATTTCTTCTTTTCCTTCAAACCTGAGAACTGTTACAAACTCAGCCTCTCCTATTGTGTTATGCTTATCTGCAATATACATTTCAAATTTGACATCAACCAGTGTTGTCATAGAATCATAGAATGATTTAGGTTGGAAGGGACCTTAAAGATAATTTAGCTCCAACCCCCCTGCTATGGGCAGCGACACCTCCCACTAGACCAGGTTGCTCAAAGCCCCATCCAATTTGGCCTTGAACACTGTCAGGAAGCAGGCGTTCACAACATCTCTGGGCAAACTGTTCCAGTCTCTCACCACCAGTAAACAACTTCTTCCTAATATCCAGTCTANCCACCTTCCTTTAGTTTGAACCCATCCCCCTTGTCCTGTCACTACTACCCTCGTAAAAAGTCTCTCTCCA
>VZRW01008827.1:0-23185 GCA_013398125.1 Aegotheles bennettii
CTATGATTCTATGATTGTATGATGAAGTTACTAGTGGATTCTTACAGCAGGAATTGAGTATTAAAGTACAGTAGTTACCTTTATATGTATTCATACTTAAATTAAAGAGTTTTCTGATTGTTGTCCTCAGAAACATTTTTAAAGCCATTTTATGTTATACACTAAACAAGAACATGCATACAACATTCTTGAGAAAATAATGTTTATTGTCTTAATGAGAGTCTAAGATAAATAAAAAACAAAAAATCAAACCAACTTAATAAAATGTGCTGATTTAAAAGATAACCTATATATGGTTCATCTTCCTTTATTAGTAATTATTAGTAATTATTATTATTAGTAATAATTAGTAATAAATATTATTTATTATTTATTAGTGCTGTTTCTGATTTAAAGGACTGTTCTAGAAAGATGGTATGTAATTTTTGAGAGCAGTTGCGTAGCAGTTTTTTCACTTTCTGTGGAAAATGGAGCATTATGCTGCATTTTTCCCTTCAAGCACTATTTTTTATTAGTTGATAGGTAGTGACGAATCCTTTGTATCCAATGTTCACCTAAAGTTTTGACATTGAGGTGTGAGATGTATTTCAAGTATATTTCAAAATTTACTCAGTCTGAGATTTGCTCCTTTTGATTGCTTGGACAGTTGGTCTGAGAGAAATAGGTACTGCTATTGCTGTTGTAGAATAGGACTATACAGCAACTTGTATGATACCCATCTTTGGAAACTTAAAAGGACACTCAACGTGTACCAGAGGAAACCTCGGAAAGGACAATATTTTAAAAGTATTTGTAGGTCAATATACCAGGATAGTTAGTATGGTCATTGGACTGTGAGCACCTCCAGATGTTCTGATGAATAACTTGCTGAGTGAACTAATTCAAGTCACTTGAAACTCAGCTGTAAAAACTGACATTAAATCCAAGGTTTATAAAATTCTTAAGAGCTGCTGCCAAATAATGATTCTAAAATCTTGTATGTGTGTCCTGGTATTAGTAAAAGAGTGGGAAATAAATGGTAAAGGAGCTGAGTGAAGCCAGAGACCCATTAAAGCTAATTTGAGCATGGTAGAATTTTCTGAAGGCAGGTAATTATTTAGAGGCTGTTAATACAAACAAGGTGGAGTAATATCTGAACATCCTAAAATCTGGACGCTAGACATCGGAATTTGGCTCTTCCTTATGGATAGTCTCACCACATCTATTTTTTCTGGTAGTGGCTAATTCAAGTGTTGTTAGTAGGAGATGGGGGAGGCCACACCTGTAGTGATTGCACCTTAGGGAAAGCAAGAATTTAAATGTTAGGTGTTATAAATCACAAGTTTAAGGTCCAAAAGTTGTGTCTTTTGAGGTATGTTTTAGTATCTTCTTTAGAACTATGATAGGAGAGGTATAAGTACATGGTTTGGCAAAGACCTAATCTTTTTGAATTCATTGCTTGTGAGTTATTATTTCTAATCACATGATTGATTAACTTCAGCTAAATGACTCTGACTGAAAAGACAGGAGTTAAATCTAAAACTGTAAGTATGTAGTTTAACTGAAAATAGGGATCATGATGGAATGTGTTTTCAATCAGCACTCGACATTCATCGAAACATATAGCTTAAAAGAAAAAAAAAAAAAAAGTAAGCACTGTTCTGTCCTTGTGATGCCTCGGTTTAAGCGGCCAGGGTGAGTCACAACCCAGAGATCAGAATTTGCTCTTTGTTACTCCCTTCCACTTTCCCAGGGGAAGATAAAAAGGGAGTAAGGAATAGAGGCTTAAAGGTTGGAAGTTAAAACTAGAACAGATTTGATGAAATGGGGAAGGGGAACAGGCGGGAAAACAAACAAGATATACAAATATATGTATATGTCTATATGTGTGTGTGTGTGTATATATATATATAGATATATATACAACCCTATTTGCTGATCGCCGATATCGGTTCCCAAAAGTCCCTCACGGCAAAGCCGATGCAGGGAGAAGGGCCCAAAGCTCTTCTCAGCACCTGATGGATTCGGATTCTGCAGAGCAGGTGGCAAGCTGATGACAAAGGCAGGATTCTTTCTCTCTCTAGGACATGTTCACATGGTGAGGAGGCATGGAAAGGGAGAGCAGAAAGAAGGGAGGAACTTCCTGTACTCCTGGCTTTTACAGAGTTTGGCAGGAAGTGGGAGGGAATACAGATCCCTCAGCTTTCCCCACTATGGACCCCTTTTCAGAAAGGGTCCTAAACTCTACCCCTTCTCTGGGTCCTGCAGTAATACCATAAAATTTGCCTGTGTCCCCTCAAACCGTAAGACTTGGGCAGCAGGAGCAGTGTGTGAAAAACTGTGATTGAGCTCTGATGATGAAAATAGAAGCCCTGGAAGGTACATGGAAATAGTAAAAATGAGGCTTCTGATGGTCTTGTAAGTGTGGTTAATATTGCAAATGACTATGAGAGGAAAATCAAGTGACCCTTTGAAATCCTTCCTGAGATTGCCAAGTCATTTTGAAGTTTCAGAAAGATACCTATAAATGAGCTAGTGAAAGAAGTGATTTTTAGAATAAAATGGGAGTATATGCAAATGTTGTCGATGTTTGGAAGATGCATGCTAAAATCTTGTCTGTTTCTCAGACAAGGAGATTTAAAAGGAGTGGTCTCATTTTTTCCATAATGAGAGAAACTCTTGAGGAGGAGTTTTTCAGTTGGTCCTAAACTGAAAGGAGTTAGAGATCATGACACTGGAATAGTCAAAAAGTAAATTATTTTATTCTCAGGAAAAACATGAAAAACAGAGTTTTTGTTTTGTTTTAGTTTGGTTTGGGTTTTTTTTAATAAGGGAAAAGTAATGCTGCTTGCACATTCTCTTTTTGCAGGTCTTGGGAGATTATTTTTTTTTCTCCTATCTTTCAGACATTTAACCTAGTTTTTGTTTTATCTCATCATGCAGCTGGAGACTCAGTTTTTTAAGATACTGATGGAGCTCCTTCTAGATTCAGCAATTTCTTGTTCTATTATTTTACAATTTAATGTTTTTTGCCCCTGCAAATCTGTATGCTGTGGAGTATCCGAGATGACAGAAGGAAATTGGCTTTCATAAAACATGTGAATGTATTTGAAATTGGTAACCACAATTAAGAAAAGAATTGGCAAAGTGAATCACTTACAAGGCCTAACAATGTTGGGTTTTTTTTTATTTTATGTTTAAGGGAAAAAATTGGCAGCAAGTGTGGATAGTAAGTGATGAGATGTGTTATTTTGCAATTTTTAAGTCCAACTCATGATCTCATTGAAGTCTGTGGAAAAATCTACCAATAATAACTCCAGATGTGTTTTCTTTTTTCTTTTTTTTTTTTTTTTAAGGCAAGTCACACACACTCAATTTTTGCTTTGGCAATTATTGTTTCTGTGAGTTAAAATAATTTAAAAGTGAGGTAAGTTATAAAGAGATACCAAAAGTTCTGATTTGGTCGGAGTGTTTGTTTTATATTTGCAAATGAGAGTAAGATTTCCATTTGATGGATGTCATAAATGACAATAAAATCAGGCTAGTGCATGTGGTAGACAGTCCCATACACCGGGAAGAGTATTTTTTTGGAGGTTGTCAGACAGTGACCATAGACAGGTGCTTGAGTGGCTGTAGGTTCCGCTGAGATCAGAAGATTAGACAAACTGGCCGTAGGATTTAAATAGGGCAGTTGTTTGGTGTCAGTTTAACTATCCTTATGTTTTCTGAGGCCGTTACTCAAATAATCTGGAAATACTAGGAAATAGGAGGCTTTCATGGCTTTGAGGGAAAAGTTCTGTTTGAGTTTGTTTGGTATTCATTCGCTTTGTGGTAGTCTTAATGCCAGTGATGGGCTATTAGAACCACAAGGCATGCTTAGTGACAGTACAATATTTAATCAAGACACTATCATTCAGTGCAAAATGCCTTTAAGTCCAATTCTATTTATATGAATTTACTCTGCAAGTCAGTAATCTCTGCTTGGGGTCATTACTTTGATTTTAGCTTAGCAATTTAGCTCCTGAAGTGCTTCAAGAAAAAATATCCTTGAAGAAGTAATAAGTTTAAATAGCTCCAAATCGGTTGAAAATAGTTTCTTAATTTAGTTCAGACTGGGTGCCCAAACTGTCAGGAAAACAAGTAGATAGAGGAAGAAAAAAGAGATTAAGTCACACTATGCTATATAGTTAAAGAATTTAGAGATGGAGCAAAAAAGGTTAATTATGCCCCTTTCTGGCATCCTGGTATTAATAAATATCTAGTGACAGTAAAGAAAAAGTAATCACACAAATTATATTTACTTTACCACTTGGAGTTTTTTATTTGTTTGGCTTTGATTGTTTTGATGGCATTACTAACACAGGAGATATCAAAATGTAACTACTGCTTCCTAAATTAACAATTTAGTTACTAAATGAGGAGAAAACATCTTCATATAAATAAAATAAAAATCTCTAGTCATTTCACCAAACCCCATTGCTTTTATAAAGCACTTGAAATTGTGTTTTCCTTAGTACTGAGAGGCACTTTGAAATGAGAAGCTAGCAAATAAACAGAGATAATTCAAGTTCATATTGTTGAGTTAATAAAACTAATAAAATACGTTTCCTAAGGTTTTCCACTATTTATTTTTTTTTATTGCAAAAGAAAATTGTTAGGGTTA
The DNA here is from genome assembly GCA_013398125.1 of Aegotheles bennettii. Lineage (NCBI taxonomy): Eukaryota > Metazoa > Chordata > Aves > Caprimulgiformes > Aegothelidae > Aegotheles > Aegotheles bennettii. The sequence continues at coordinate 4,643 of VZRW01008827.1, forward strand.
TATAGTCTTAGGCATCATGGAGATTTTCTCTACTGGTTTCATGTTCTTTTATGACCTGAAGAAAATGAGGCTTGTTTGGCAGCTTGTGAACAAAGGAAAATGTGTCTTTTTAGTGCTTTCATCTAGGTGATTGTTTGGTTCCTCATTGTCTTTTGCCTGATGTGTGCGCTTGAAGTTTCGTTTCTTCAGCAGCTTTCTGTCTAAGAGGATTCTGGCAGCATAGTGTAGATTTTACGGGATAGTAAACAGAAAGTTTCTTAGGAGCTCCTTTCCTTCAGCAGTTACTCCGTTGTATTAGTACTGCGACCAGTACAAACACCAGGAGTTCCGTGTAAGGTGCCCGAGTCAGTCAGGTCTGTACTGAGCTTTGCTGTACTGTTGGCAGCTTTTCTCCTGTGCAGCTGCAGAAATTTTTAGATTCTTACGCTTTTAGTTGTTGCTTCTCTGTCACCATCTTCTTTCCTCTACATTGTTTTTGGGTTTGTGGTGGCTTTTTCTGCTTTTTCCTTTTTTCTTTTACTTTCCTTTATTCTTTCTCTTGTTGTGCAAACTTGAGGTACATTGAGAAAAGGGAAAGGTGTTATGTCACTTAAAAATACAGAAGCCTGATTTAAAAGTACATTGATCATTTATCTAAAAGAAGTTTAAAAGAAGCATTTTTTTACCTTACCATCAGCCTTTATTGTGTTTCTTTGGATCACTGCCCTGTAATATGCACTTTCTTGTAACAAGAAACCTTCTCCTAATCTCAACAGTCTGCGAATAGACCAAATAATTTGGAAAGGTGATCTAAGGATTGTTTAGTAAGGTGTGATACTGAAGATATATAATCCTTTTATTTTATGAGAGGATATTTTGCATTATGCCAGGTGGCTTTTTCTCCATTTTTTTTAGTTATACTGTAATTTGCATTTATTACCTGACACAGTTATTTATTATGTGACACTTAAATCTCAGTAAATATCAAATGAAGAGACAACATGAATGTAAGCAGAGCAAAAATACATACAAAATAGCCTACCAAAGTTTAAATAAAAAGGATAAATACACTACAAAATGTTTTAATGTTTTTTTAATTAGGTCATGGATTTTCTTCAGTTTTTAGAATAAATGTACATCTAAGTTACTTACTTTCCTGACTTTTTAACCATTGTATAACTATAGTTAATAACACAATTTATGATCTGTAAGTTGTACACATACATATATACATATGTATATATATGTTTGTTTGTGCGTGTGTGCATCTCTTCTGATCTCTGTGTATATGTATATATTCTTTCTAAAAAAAATTAAAACAATTGTTTTTTCTAACTTGGAAATGACATTGAATGTAAATAAATGTAATTTGTATACAAATTATTGTCTATGGCAGTATTTCAGAGGGAGGAAGTGGAAGAGCTGACACCAAACTCTGTATAATGCTTCTGATTTTGATTTTCCTCCACTTCTTATTGTAGTCAAAATCAAGAGAGAATATTTTGTGCAGAAGAGGGAGAATGGCACTTCTTGAATGAGCAGATGTTTTGTTTTTTTCCAGTTCGTCTTGCCAGTATCGAGGTGGTTTCCTGAACAAAGGCTTGGTATGAGTGAGCCATTGAGTGGAGATAATTTCATTTCAATGTACATCTGAAGAAGAGATTTATTTTTTTTCCCCACCTTTTTTGGTGGAGGTCAATATCAATGTTTGTCATTTCCCTGCATGCTGGGCTTTGCGAGTCTGATTTACGGTTCATGCCCCATTGTTGATTCCCCCTCCCCACTCCCACCCTTTTTTTTTGGCTTTGTTTGAATGTCACGTAAGTCAGTAAGGAGTTAATTTCCGATGAATGCTAGACTGAAGCTCCTCTGTGGTGTTTCGTAAAAGGTTTCGTGTCTGTTGCTGCCCCTTTTTCATGCTTCTGTGGGTATGGAAATGATTGGAGACAGAGTGGGAAGCGGGTGCTGGGCTTGATGCTGCAGCCCTGTGACTGCCTGGCGAATCACCCACAGCCAGTGCCTCTCATGCTCCTCTGCTGTTTTCATGGCACATGACGCTCCAGGGAGCTCAACGGATGCAGGGCAGGCCTGAGTCCACCCTTCCAGAAATTTCTCTAATGACAAGCCCTCCCCCCTCCCTGGGAGGGGGAACACACCTGAGTGACAGCATCAGGGTCACTGTAAAAGTGCCAGCTGACACAGTGATAAAATGTGGGTGATGGCAGCAGTAGGACACATAATTGTTCCATTGTGGTTGTTTTTTAATAGTCTTAGATCTGATGCCCAAAACCTGTGTGCTGCACTGAAAATAGCAGCTAGGCTTTTTTTTGAAACTCTTAGTGAGAGTGTAGCTCTGAGACACCCATTCATGTTTATCCTCCGTCCAACTCCCAGCAAAGTAAAACCCAAAACACTGGGAAAGAAGCACCCATAAAGCAATGAGGAAAGGGAGTGGTTCAGCATTTTTTGTGATAAGATGTAAAAACTCAGCAGTTTAAGGGGTTTGTTTTGCTTTCTACCTAGATTTGTTAGTATGACTTTGTTACAAAGACTGTCTTTGAATGCCAAAGCCAGTTCATGCATTTGTTACACTGTTTAGACTTTTAAAACCTCATTTATTGGAAAATATGAAAATACCAATGATGCAGTGTTTACTAGGCTGTCTGAAATGGGTATTGCAACCTCTGAACCCAAAAGAAAAAAATAGGACATACTTCTTAAAGCTATTGTGCTCAGCCAAAGTCTTCTGTATATTATATTGTTTTTGTATGTTCAGAAATAGGAGAACGTAGTAACAGTATTGTAATGAAACAAAAAAAAAACCCCACTCTGAAAGTCTGTATAGTTGGCACAAAGTGCTATAATTTTTCCCCAAGTGAGAAGTAGCATATTGTTCCCCTCTATAAAAAATTACAGTGCTGTGTGGTCTTTCGTACCCTTATCAATCTATCTATTTAAACCTAAAAATAAAAGACAGAGTATAATTTAAGCCTGTATTTTGAACAGAAGGTTTCTTTTTCTTTTATGTTACCATTCTTTTAGGCATTACCTATCCTTTACTCTCACTGTCCTTACTGGCCATATTAATTTTTAAAAATTTTTATTTTGCTCTTCATGTCTATTTTCCCTTTATTTTTTCTTTTGGCATGATAAATTGGATTTGTTACTGTAATGTTGTGAGATGTGCAACTTGGTAATCTTTATTTAATTAGCTGTTGAGGGTGGAAATAAGGAAAAGTAGAATACAGGCTAGTTTCACATGCAAATATTTTGTTTGAATAAATAAAAACCCCTTTTTTTGAAAAGGAATGTTTCTTGTGATTGTTCCAAGATTAGCCATGGTTGTCTGTATGCTAACAGAAAGCTGTTTTGCTAGTGATTCTGCCATGATGCTGAAAATCATGATGCTGAAAATCATGCTGAAAATGATGAATCATGATGCATGAAAATCATGATGCTGAAAATCATGCTGAATGATGCTGAATCTCCCAGCCACAGTTCTGTTTGGATTATTTTGAGAGGTAACTACAAAAATTGTTACTGTTATTACTGTTATTTTTTCTGAACAGTTCATACTGGCATCTAGACTGCTTGCCAGTTTCAGCTTGATTCCACTCAGGAATTATTCTCTTCATTCCTACTTGAACCTGCCACTCTTGCAGCTCATGTTCGTAACAGAGATGGATCAAAGGAGTCAGAGCCACAGGAAGAGGGAAGTAGAGCAGTCATCACTGGCACACAAGGCAATTAATTCTATTTGTTAAGATTATTATTTCTTTATCAGAGAATTTTAGTAATGGAAATTGTGTGAATTAAGTATTCTCAATGACAAATCATGACATTTTAAGAATAAAATTTTTTTGTATGCTTAGAGCCCTATCCCAATCTTGAAAACAATAGGAGCAAGGCTGCTGGCATCCCACCTGGTGAGCAAGAGGACTCGGGCTAGTAGGTGCCATGCTGAACATCATGAGTTGTTGTCTCAGGCCTGAGTCCACAGGTACTACCAAAGAGGCAGGCCTGTCTGTACTGTATGCACTGAGTACTTGAAGGACCTGCCATGGAGGAGCAAAGTTTTAGCCAAAACTGTTTTAATACTGGTTTAGATTAACACCAAACAAATAAAGGTACTTGGTTTTGCAATGATTTGTCCCAGATGCTATTGTGCATAGGTCTGCAGTCTAAAATTTCAGTGAAGTGAATGTTTTGGTTAGAGCCAAAACGAGAAATGGATGGTAAGGAGGAAGAGCTGCATCCTTTGGAAGATCATGGGAATCCTTTCCTTATCTTCCCTTCTCTTCAGTAAGCAACAGGATCAGCTTCCTTTTTAAACTGTGTCTTTGTTGTTTGAGTAGTAGTAAAAATAGTCTAGGTGTTGCTCTTCTGTCATTCTGCATCCCGAGGCAGGTTACAGTTGTGCTGCTTCTCTTTACTGCCACGCTGTGGAAAAAGAAGCCTGGCTTGGATGCTGTACTGTGCTTTCCACAGCATGGCAGTAAAGCAAAACATTGCAGCTTTATTTCACTCACAAGCAGGGTTGGCTTTTCTTCTTTTCTTTTTTTTTTTTCTTCCCACTGACAATAAGCAACCAGTAGACGCATCCTTACAGTTTCTGTCTGGGATAGGAGTTGATGTGCTACTCTTCTCCCATACTGTGACACTGTGTGGACTGATAAAATCATTATGGAAAGAGAAGTATTTTAAAAAAAGTAACGTGATTCTGAGTTAACCATGTAGATGGGAATTTAGCCATCAGCACCGTGCATAACCAGCATATCTGGGAGGCCATCAGGGTAAGAGAAGTGTTGAGAGGCACATTTCAGAGCCTGGGACTGAAAGATGTCGGGTGGCAAGGGGTGTGTGTCGAGGAAGAAGAACCTAGTGTTGCGAATTGCGTGGGATGGCTTGGCCGTGGGTTGGAAATCTCCCTCATGAGGATAAGTCTCTCCGGGAGGGAGGAAATGTGCTTGGACTTGGTCTGCATAGAGCAAGCCATTTTTGATTCTTGAGCCTTGGGCTTTTGGTAAGCAGTCAGACAGATATACTGAATGACAGTTAATAAAAAATGGAACGTTAGCTGTTTAAGTGTCTGACCCACTGCATCTGTACTGTAGATGTAGCTTGTCAGACAGGGAGCCAATCGCAGTGGCAAACACACTGGATACTTTATTAAGTAAAGAAAGGTACCCGTAATGTCTGCTTTGGCTGTTCTGCTGCTCTTTCTTGCTCCATTTTTTGAGGGTTTTTTTTTAGAAGTTTTTGTCTTATTCCTGCCCATCTTCTGTTTCCTCTTCTTTCATTTTTCCCTTCACTCCAACCAGGGAAGAATCTAAGGAATACAGGAGTAAGGACTGAGGTAAGTCTGAACCATCCCAGTCAGTCTGCTGTGCTGCTTTTCAGGAGGAGAGCAGTGCAGAAAATATTTAGTAGGTCGAGCCTCCTCTAGGTTACTGCCATTTAAAAGCCATTCATACGCATGTGAAAAATTTTTGTTTCTCTCATTTCCTTGCAACTTCTTTCAGTGACACTAGCTAATACTTTTTTCTTTTTGATTAATCTCATGCAGAGAAGGAATAATTGGTGCCTTTAATGGGACAACAAATGGGCATAGCTGTCTGGAAAAATTCAAGTTTGCTTTGTCATGAGACAAGGTCTTTACAGTTTCAGCATTTATAGCTTCAGATGTCTGTGAACATCTAGAACAATATGTGACAGCAGTGCTAGAACAACTATAGGTTTTTTTGTTTTGTTGTGTGAAGGTTTTTTGGGGGGTTTCATTTTTGTATTGGTTTTGGGTTTTTTTGCCTTGAGGGTGATAGGGATAGCTCAGTGGCTCAGCTCTCATCCTGTTTTTAGGGACTCTGTCAGTCAAGTATTAATTCAATGTGTGGTGAAGTGCTTTGTTGAACATTGCACCCAATGATGGTGAATGGGTTCATATAAATACATGTACTAAAAAGACTGAGAGAGCGTGGTGTTTTCCTATATGAGTATATATATTCAGGAAGAACTTCTTTACTGTGAGAGTGACAGAGCACTGGAACAGGCTGCCCAGAGAGGTTGTGGAGTCTCCTTCGCTGGAGACATTCAAAACCCGCCTGGATGTGTTCCTGTGTGATGTATTCTAGGTGACCCTGCTCTGGCAGGGGGGTTGGACTAGATGATCTTTTGAGGTCCCTTACAACCCCTAGGATTCTGTGATTCTGTTAACAGAAAAAAATGCTGCTCCCTTTCCCTAGAGGTTATTAGGCATCACCTTAAAGTAATAGTTCAAAAACCACATTTAGCTCTTTTAGAATTACTCCTGCATCATATAAATAACAGTAGGAATGGTAGGTACTGCAAGAAGAACTCATAATTTGGTGTGGAAAACAGTCTTTTCGGTTATGTGTGTTTTTAGCAAGTAGAAATAACTTTCCTGCCTGAAGTTATTAAGGGTGTTATGGTGGGATTGTGAATTAGTTTACTTTCTCAAGAATCTGGAAGCTAGGTGAATAAAATGCAATCATTAGCTCTGGGTGTGTTTTCTGTTGTTTATTACAAAGGACATGAAAGGAAAACATTCAGAAAAAATCTTTATAACCTTCCTTTTTCACCCTTCATAGACTAGATGCTTTTTGTCTCCTAGAATCATAGAATCATACAGTTGCTTCAGTTGGAGAAGACCTTCAAGATCTTCAAATGCAACCATTGACCCAGGACTGCCAAGTCCACCACTAAACTATGTCCCCAAGGGCCACGTCCAAATATTTTTTGAACTCTTCCAGGGACAGTGACTCCACCACTTCCTTGGCAGCCTTTTCCAATGTCTGACCACCCTTTCAGTGAAATAATTTTTCCTAACATCCAGCCTGAACCTCCCCTGGCACTAGTTGAGGTCATTCCCTCTTGTCCTATCACTTGTCACCTGGGAGAAGAGATCAGCCACCCCCTTGCTACAACCTCTTTTCAGGTAGTTGCAGAGGGCGATAAGGTTTCCCCTGAGCCTTCTTTTCTCCAGACTAAACAGCCCCAGCTCCCTCAGCTGCTCATAAGACCTGTGCTCCAGGCCCTTCACCAGCTTTCTTGCCCTTCTCTGGACCCACTCCAGTACCTCAAAGTCCTTCTTGCAGTGAGGGGCTCAGAACTGAACNGTACCTCAAAGTCCTTCTTGCAGTGAGGGGCTCAGAACTGAACACAATGTTCCAGGTGCAGCCTCACCAGTGGCGTGTAGAGGGGGATTATTACTTCCCTAGTCCTGCTGCCCGTACTGTTTCTGGTACAGGCCAGGATGCTGTTTGCCTTCTTGGCTACTTGTGCACACTGCTGGCTCATGTTCAGCTGTCTGTCTACTGGTATTCCCAGGTCCTTTTCTGTCAGGCAGCTTTCCAGCCACTCTTCCCCTTTGCATGGGGTTGTTGTGGCCCAGGTGCAGGACCCAGCACTTTGCCTTGTTGAAGCTCATACAATTGCCCTCAGCCCATCCCTGCAGCCTGTCCAGGTCCCTCTGCAGAGCCATCCTACCCTCAGGCAGATCAACACTCCCACTGAGCTTAGTGTCATCAGTGTTAACTGAGGGTGGGTTTTTTTTTCCTTAAAAATATTTTTTTTTGAGGACTGAACTGAAGGGTATGATCATTTGTTTTGAAAGAAATGAGAATATATTTAATCACAGACAGTAACACACAGAGGACCAGCCTCACTGGGGTTCCAGCTAGCTTGCTGTTAGGGATATTGAATTTAACTTTTTGCCAGTGTCACTGAAGGAAAGAACCTCATCTTTTTTTTATTCATATGACTTGTAGACATGCTCACAGTAAACTCAGCCTACTTTTAGGTGAATGCTAGAATGCAGAAGGGCATATTGTTACAATACTGTCTTCATTAGCATCACCTGTTGAGGCGCTTGGTGCAGTAATACATGGGTGAACTAGGACCAAAGCACATAATTACACAGAAAATTTGGACTGTGAATGACACATGCCTGCTACTAAGCTATCTCTAATTCTGTCAACTAATAGGGAAAGTGAAACCATTTGAACAACTAAAGGAAAATAATTTTTGATTGCATCTGTCAGCTTTGGCCAGGCACTTGTGTTTTGATTTCCTGTGATTGCACTTAAGACCTTTTTTTGCCTCTAAATACGTTGATCAATATGGAGTCAGATCAGCTTTTTTGATGCATTCCTTCTTAAGCGGAACTGAAAGAGTGAAGGTGACTTCTTTGGCTTTTGTATAATTTGGTTTCTATGCAATTCTGATTTGCTTGGAAGTTTGAAATCTAAGTATTTGCCATTTCACTTATGGCTTCATAGGTGGAATAAGCATGGAGGGAAAAATATGAGGCAGAGGAAAGGTGGAGAATAAAAATGGGAAGAGGCAGAACTGTCTTTGGAGGAACTGGGGATTGGCAGCTGTGCAATGATTTGGAACAAGCAGTCATGTGTCCCATTCGTTTGTTCCTTCTGTTTCCTCTTCTGTTATCTGTGACTTTGGTGTTCATCTCACCCTGAAATGACATGAGCTGATAGACATGAAGCTTGTAGTAAGGGATGGGGGGCTGATATCCCCAGAAGTACTGATTCAGCTATTAGTTAACAATAGCTTTTGAACTTGTTCTCCTTGCGAACATTACATAGAGTATTATAGTAGTAAGTGGGGAGCTAGTCATGAGAAGATGTGAAAGGGAATAATTCCTCCAGGGCATTAAATTTTATTTTTAATCTTTTGTATTTTGGTACCATTTATGTATTACTGTATGTTAAAGTCAGACTGCTGAGATTTTTTACTTTTTTTTTTCCTGAATTGACAACACTTCTCTACGTGGTGATGTGCCTTGTTAACAGTTGTTCTTTTGGTATTTAGAAGAGGAGATCGATGAGGGAGCACAGGGAACATTTGATCCATTCACAAAGCCAAAGTGGAGCATCAGGTCCCCAGTTCCAGATTGCAGCTCACTTAATAATTAAAACTGGTTTTCTAAAATGGCAATTTTACAGTATCATACTTGGATAAGAAAAAAGTTAGTTTTCTCTTAAATAAGTGGCTCTACAGTTGTTTTTATTCCTATGACCAGATTACCTCTCTCATACAGATTACATTACATACTCATGCCTTCCGTATGGAGAAGAATGCTCAGTGTTGCCTAGTTCCTCACTTGCTCTCACTTGTGCATACACACACACACATGCTTACTTTCTCTCATAATATCCATAAGTGGGTTAAGGAAGGGAAGGAGAAGAATATAAACAGAAAAACCACATCCTCACAGCTGCCTCCAGTTAGTCCTGTTTTCCCCCCTGACTTTTAAATCTTACAGTGGCTCCTAATTTGTCCCACATGAGTCTTCTACCAGTGGGGCTGTTTTCTGTTTCCTTCTTGCTTTCATTTGATCCAAAGTAAACAGTTAACAAAGAATAAACCAATTCAGACAGCTGTCAATGGACCATCAGCTTCCAGGTGTCCTGGACAAGAAGAAGAGGGCATATTATTTTGAAGGTAAGAAAGGAAAATGAGACTGAAACCTGATGCCTTTGTGGACCAGAACAGTATTTCCAGGTCAAGTCTGCTTAAGACAATATGGTCACAGTTTCTCCAGGAGATAAATTTTGGAACAGCTGATTTTTTAAAATTTATTTATTTTTTTAATAAGTGTACAAACCACTTCATGTAAAAAAACCTTTTAGATTAAAAATACACGGGGTGCATGTTTTGCAAACATGCAGGGTAATCAACAAAATGACCACACGCTAGTCATACAATCTGAACAGTTTATTAAGCAAGCATGCCAAAGCGAATAGGATATATAAGCAAATTAGCGATGCATCAAATCATTACTGCATAGAAAGAACAGTGATTAAGAAGAAATACATCATCAATTACCACCTAATCCACATCATCCAGGCCCACACTTCAAGCTGGGAAACCCTGTTGCAGCCGATGCCAGGAGACTCAGGTAATTGGGAGTGTTCCTATGCGGTGCATCCAACTGAGGTGAGGCTTCTGGCTCAGCTATAAAAGGGATCTGCTTTTATACCAGATGTTTACTCATGTGTGCATGCAGTTTCTCATGATCTCAAAGTTGGTCGCACCTAGAGTGTTGGCCAGATGCCTTGGTGCAGCCAAATGTGAAGGCCATGGAACAGCTGCACACATATTTTTCCTACCTTCTTCCCACAGATGATCATAACAAATATATTTTTTAGAACTTTATAGAACACACTTTATCGAAGATACACTTTTTCATGTTTCTCATGGTCGTGAACAGGGATCAACTCTCAGGTAGATTCTCATCCACTACAGTGCATGACTTAAGGGAAAAAATTGCAACACTTCACGGTTAATTCATGAGATCTCAAGACCTTTTTCACAGGGACTTGTTGAAGAATGCAAACATTTTAGCTGTCATAGATGATGGTGCTGCATTTGTTTGCTGATTTTCAAAATGAAGTTTCCTACAAAGTCTGAATTTATCTTTCCTTTTACGTAAATGAGTGTTTAGGAGCAAGGGTGATAACCCACCTTTCTCTTAAGAGATGTGTAGAGCATGTCAGAGCAGCTTTTTTCTGCCTGTCCAGTTAGGTAAATCTAAGTACAAATTGCTCCTGTAAAACTCGACGAAGTTGTTTATCATGTCACTTGAAAAATTCTGTAGCCTATGTTTAGGAAGGATCTAAAGGATTCTCATGGCATTTCCTCAAAAAACCCAGCCCAAAACAAGAATTGATGCTAAAATAATGCACTTTATATTGAGGTCTCCAAAATAAATGGCATTGTAGCTAGTTGCCTGGAAGTCATTATTGGCTCTGTCTTACAGTGTCTTGCCAACTATCTGTTTACAAAAAACTGTTACTATTATTGAAGTTCTGCTTCTGCTGAAATTTGGAGGTGTGTCTACACAGACCTTCTTCCTGTCGTTTCCTAGCTTTGGTGACTGTTGTTTGTTTTTTGTTTTTTTTGTTGGAGGGGGTAAGGGACGAGTAGAAACAGGGAAAGAGGACTAGTTAAGATTTTTTTCATCTTGTCTACAGTTTGTATGAGAACAATTTTCAGAAAGATGATTCCTGCTATAATGGTATGTGATGTATCTGTGTAATTTGGCTTTCAGGGCTTAGTGCAGTGTTCTACAGGTTCTCCCATTTGTCAAAAAAAGTGATCCATTAGAAGAAAGTGAGTTGTGTTTCTTAATTTTGCTTTCATCTTTTTTCAATGATGTTGAAATAAGTAATACCAAAATCATTTTCTAATGATAAGGAATAATACAATTGGCTTTGAACACCTAATTTTTTCTCAAGTAAATAGTCCTGTTGGCTTCCTCTGAAGTTCAGGGAGAAGTGGGATCCAAGAGAGACTCAGGCTCCCGAAGGGTAAAAATAAGCTCTAGTCCTTGCAGTAGTCCTGTAGGAATTTAAATAAAGTACTGAGGGCTAGCTGGGACTTGGATGTGTTTTCCAGGAAAAGTTAGATCTGCTGAGAGTGAGGGGTGAAATGTATGGCAGAAACAGACCCTGAGATCAGCCAGGCCTTGTGAGAGGGAACAAGCAGGTTAGTGGGAGCTTGGGGTCACATCTCTGGGAAGACTTTTGGAGGGAGGGTTGGATCTCTGCCACAGCCACAGTTGTGAACAGATGATGCAGACAAGCTTAAATGAACACTGAATTTCATAGGAAGAAAGCAGTAGAGCCTGTAGGTGTCATAAGGTGTCTCATACGTTGCAGGGCTGTCTGGTAAAATGTCAGAGAAGCATAGAGGTCTGTGCATGTGATGACTGCTGCTGGGATGGCAGTGGGAGGCTTAGCTTAGGGGCAAATACAGGTGTCTTCTGGGATGGGGGCAGCTGAGGTATTGAACTATAGTTCACTATAGACAGTAGGTGTTCTATCTGTATGCTGTTCACTGTTAAGAGTACCAATTTTTACCTTTAGTCTACTTTTTTAAACAAGGAGTTCGTGCTTTTTCTATTTGGAGTGACTGGTCATTTCATAGCGTTTGCTATGTTTCTGTGTTACCATGTTGCTATGGCATCTATCTCTGTAAATTTTTATCTAAGTAAAAATACTCCAAATTCCTCCCTGCCCTCTCAATAATTTGCAACCGTTTCAACATTTGTATTTGTAAAGTACAGCAGTAGTATTGCCTCTTCCCAAAATTATGTAAATGAAAGACCAGTCCCTGTGCAGTTTCATACTAGGGAACATTGTGTATATACACACATTCTGATTATTCATATTTTTTAAATTCTGTTGAGGCATGAACTCAGTCCACACCTTAACAGAAACACAGGGATCTCCATTTTCCTGTTGCTTTAGCAGCTGTAAAAGTAGAATATGTATGTGTTTTCTTATACCATAGAAAATGTCTTGTTTAATGTTTATTGAAATGGATCTTATTATGCCTGATTTATATCTTGCGGACAAGCAGAAAGGGAGTTTTAGGACCAGAGTTGCTCTCCCCGAGGTTTTGGTTTCATTTATCACTTTTACTTAACCTAAGTGCTGGACTGCTTTTCATTTCTGGCGTTCTGTTGTCAAAATTGAGTGTCTGTGTATGCTCTGATTGAGTTTTAGTGCTTTGAAGAGAGGATACAGCATATTGTTTCAATGAGCCTGTCAGCACATACCCCAAGAAGAGTTCAATTCTGGGAAAAAAACCCCAGAAAACAAGAGTTAGAAAATGCTTCCAGTAGTTGGGTAGCTTAGTTGAAAAATTATTTCTATTGGAGGTTTAGGTCTTAGTGAACAAGTTGTGAGCTGTACATTAATTTGCCTGGTTACAGTTTTTGCCAAAGAGCTAAAGGAAGTGTGAATGAGAGGGAGGGGGGGAGAACTGGCAAGGAGGCTGGGAAGGAGAAGGTGTCTTCTTCATGAGTGGGTAGCTAGAGTAGAAATGAGGAGGTAGATGTGAATAAGTACTTTGTGCCAGAGAGAGAAAGCAGCACACACACCACATGAGCACAAAATTTGTGCATGTGTATATACACAAATGTATATATTTATGCAGGGGTGGTATATATTTATGCTACTGTGACAGGAGTAGGTGTTGATGAACTAAGTATCAACAATGCACAGTTTATGGGATTTTTATTGCTAGCATCACTATTGGCCCAACTGGATGTAGTAACACATGCTTGTCTCCGGCAAAACATTCCTTTCATCTCCAGCTAATGCTGTTTAAAGGGTCTGGATAAGGACTGCATACACAAAAGCAGAAGCTGTGTGGTTTGTGTGTGTCTGTGTGTATGTATTTAACTTCACTGTTTTTAGTTTCTCTCTTTCTCTCTCTCTGAAACAGCAACTAGAAGAACATCACCTGGAAAGGATGGAGGGCCTTGTGTGACTGTCATCTCTCACCTGTTCTTACATGCTTTTACTTCATCTGCATCATTACTTTCTCTTGAGTTGTCTTAGAAGTAAAACCAGCACTGCTGGAATAAGAGGAATAAATCAGCTGTATCTCTGTGTATTTGCTGGTTTCTGTGCTGAAGTGTGAGAAAAGAGAAGGGGATCAGGTACAGATACTGCCAACTAATTTTTGAGAAGATGAGTATGAGGCACTTAGTTGGGTGTGAGATCTTTTGCTCTGTTACTTGTTTTTACCCTGGACCTATCTTAACATTTTTACAAATAAAACATCGTCTGAGTTCCATTCTTGACATGGCAGAAGCTTAATAAGAAAGCAGAATATTTGCTGAGATCTTTGCTTTGGATTTGTTCTTTAGATTTTTTGAAGATGGAATTTATGCCCTGCTCCCCATCCCTTAATTCCCCTCATCCCCAATCTTTCCCTCCAGCAGAAAGAACTGAAATGCCTCTTTTCTCCAAGTTCTTAAAAAGCCTCCTCTCGCCTCCTGCTCTTTCTTGTACCCTAAGCTATATGAGGGGAATTTAGTCCAATGATGAAGATATTTGCCTGCTCTCTTGCAGTATTTGCTAGAAGGACAGAGTAATGCAAGTTCTTCAGAGATCTTCAGGAAGCTGAAGTGAAGGGAACTGAAACATCTTGGAAGAAATACAATATTCTGCATGCTCTTTCTGTGTATGCTAATGCTGAGGATGCAATCAGACCACAGCAGTCATGTACAGTGAAAGAAACTGCCACTCTTTGCTGCTATTCTTGCTTTTTGTCTGTTCAGTGTCTTTAGCTGCAAGTAATAAATCTGCGCCTCCTGTTTGAGGTATCTATTTCTCAGTGAGTCTGCTCAGTTGCTTAGTTGTTTTCTGCATTTATTACGTGACACAGAGGACCCCCCTTTGCAAAGAGTTGTTGCCTTTCCCACTCCTTATGAAGATAAACTAATATTTTTTTTCTCTTAATTAGGTTTCATCTGCTGTTCCTATCTTGAATTCTAAAGGTTATAGTTATTACCATATTCATAAAATCCCCCAACTGTGTAAGAGAACTTTTAACAACAATTTTAAAGCCAAGTTGTTTTATTATGCCTCATTCAGTGTACGTTTTGCCATTGGTAGTAGGGAAGCTGATCATGTGGGGAAGGTCCTGCAAATGCTTTTCTGTCGTCTTATAGCAGAAACATGCCACTCTGCCAAGACAAGTATGTCAGTATTTCAATAAAACTCATACAAACTAGAGCTTCCAAACACAAAATGCCCAAATATCTATACCTCTTGGATTAAAGTCTTTAATATTATGTCTTCCTCTAAATCTGTAGCGCTCAGTATTTTGTTGCTCGCTATTGTAAATTGAATGCCTAAGAGTATATACTGGCTTTTAATTGACAGTGGATAAGGCATGAACAGGCAGCCTTGGCTTTCTGTCTCAAATCTGAAAAGAAAGCCTGACAGACCAAGATTAATACTGTGTGAGGGTTGAGTGATGATTTCTTTTTCCATAAGGGGCGGAGGGCACAGGGAATCTGATCTTAATGTGCTTGCCACTTTGGATACAAGACCTGCAGCAAGATGATCACATTGCAATGTCTGGCACAAGGTTAAATTTTCCTATTTCTCACTCTACATGTACATACCTTTTCTTACCTTTCTTTGCTTTTCTCCCCTTTGGTCTCACTTAGTTTGTAGCAAGTACCTGAAGGTAAAGCTTACTTTCATCAGCTTCCCAGCCATCCATTCCTTCTGATCTAGGCTTGCACTGGTTATCTTTTAAATGGTATTATGTTTACAAGAAGAAAGAAAGAAAGACATCTCTGGATTGGTTGCTTGACATAATCCCTTTCTTTTAGGAATACCTGGTTGTTCCACTGATAACTGAGTAGTATGGTCACTGTCTGAAATCAGCTTTTAGAAATAGATTCCTCATCTTCCCTTGTGGACGATTCCTCACCCCATCAAGTGGGTGGTTGCCTTTGTTTCTGCCCTGTCTTCTTCTTCACCTTGCAGTCTGCAGTACTGTGCAATATGCTCTGCTTCTAGGTTGATCTGAATGAACATGCAACGTGACAGATGATCTTCAGCACGAGTATCAGGCAGTTCATGCAAATCAGAGGTTTGAGGGTCTGAGAGTTGAGATCACTGGTCTTCTCTGGTCAATTTTAATACTTTACTTCCCCCAGCAACCTGCTTCACCCCCTCACTCAAAATTACTGCCTGTTCAGTGTGATGTACTCACTTAACCTCTGCCAGAGATTACCAGCATCATACCTACCTGCTAAAAGGGAACATGTGCCTCTTTCCCCCATCACAGGTCAGCGCATTAGTCTGAGCTGCTAAGGAGGGCAAGTGCATGGAAGACTGTGGGTGAAGATGGCTCAGAGGTTGCTCAGTGATGAAAGGGCAGGCATGCAGCTGGTATTCCCAGCATGATTTGCCAGACACATTGGTCAGTGCCCTCAGTCTTCTGCTACAAAGGTGGTAATTTTTTGCCTGCCTGCAGTGGTGAATTACAGTGCTCAATCCCTGCCTGTATTCTTGTTTGGATCTATTCCAGGGGTTTTGTTGTCGCGTTGTTTGAGAACAACCACGGAGCTCTGGAGCAAAGCAGGTTAAATGTTTGTTAACCACTGTTTTTGCAGTTGAAAATTATGCACACTTGATTTCTCCCTACCTTACAGCTCAGTTCCCTGCCGTGCTGCCTGCCATGTTCTTAACAAAGACAGGCAGCAATATAATCATCATTGCTGTCTACAGACTTAAAACCAGTATGAACTGTGTGTACGTGGTGTACAGACTCAGTTTTTATACTGGAAGTGACAGTCCATTCAAGTACTGAGGTACTGGAGAAATAATCTTAGCTGTGTTGCCATTTAATTAACTCTTGTTGTATGTGGGAAAGTGTTCACAACTGTAATTTACATACTGACATCTATTTCATAAAGTAGTAATATATTATGGGTGCTAAAAATGAGACCACATTTAATTTCAGCTTTTGGTGATACGGGTTTTTTTTGAGTCTGTTGCTAATGGTAAAGTAGCTGTGGGCATGTCCTCATCAGGTTTCTTTGTGTAGCATAAAATCACTTGAAAAGAGAGCCTGAGGCATGGATATTTGACACTGAGCTATAATCTTCCTTTATCTAACAAGCATTTGAATGTGCTTCTTCAAGCAGTTTAAGAATCCCATCCTTCTATATGTTGTCCTTAGAGTTTTAAGATTTCAGAAAAGAAATGTATTCTAAGAGAAGGTCAAATTCTGCTTGCAATTGTGAAGCTGAAACAGATATTTAGGTATTGATAACACTGCAGTTTCTGTCTGACTATTTTTTTTTAAGCTTGATGAAATATGTGGTTATCACCAAATACATTTTTTCCCTAAGGCCTTTTTTGGGTGAGTAGTATCTGTCCCTCCCTCTGTTCTCAGGGGACAGAATATATTTGGATCCCATTTACAGATCGGTCAAAAGTCTCTATTGCTGATCTCTTGGCAAGTTGTTGCATTCATCTCTATCTCCATTGTCTCTTGCTGTCTTTGAGCACCTCTTGGAATTGCAGTAATTTTAGGAAATATATGCTGGGGAGTGGGGAATAAATAGGAAATACCTCAGCTTCCCTGTGTCACCTTAATTTAAGTTATTCTTAGGATTTGGATTTTGCTGTGTATCTTCCATCCCTGGTTTGTGGTTATTCCAGAATTTGGTGAGGAGCTGCTTTAGCTTTGTCTGTTTTACTGAACTCAGCAAGTCTGCCTGAACAGGGGTTCAGTGCATGTGTATGTAGACAGCTGAGGGATTTGTATTTCTTTTTGAATTCAAGATACTGCTGTAGCAACTACAGATGGGGTTTTTGCATAGAAGCTCTGTAGCTTAGGAGGCTGAAAAGCTGTTGAACTTCTAAAGGAATATATATATATATATTTATTTTGGATACCTTTTATTTGGAATTGAAAATGATAGCAATTTAGATCTTGCTTGAAATGTAACATACAGGAAGTTTAGATTAACACTCCCTCTTGTATGGCTGATGTCTTTCCCTTTTTTGTGCAAGATGAATGGATAGAAAGCAAACCAGTAACACTTCTTCTCTGGCATGTCTGATAGATGTAGAAAATTAGGAATCAGCAGCTAGGAAAGACTAACATGATTTTTGGCTTACTTACTAGAGGAGTTGTGGTGGCGATGACCCCCAGCAAAGGTAACTGGTGGCATTCGGAATTAAATCCTTCTCTCGAGATTAATAGCAGTTGCTGAAGCAATAAATAAACAAGGAGTTAAAGGCTGATTATTTTTTAATGTTTTAGAACAGTAATGGGGAGACAGAGGTAAAGGACGTAGCTCCTTGCCCAACAAGTGGAAGAAGTGCCCCTCCTTCCTTCTTCTGAAGTTCTTGTAACAGGGGGAACTGTTACCCAAAACCTAGGTGAAAAGCATGTTTCTGTTGCACTGATGTGTGCTTATATAAAATTACCACGTATTCTTCGCCATAAAATATGTTAGCAGGTTTAGGTACTGTGTATAGCTTAAGGCCTCATATGAGACTGCCCATGTTGCAGATCATAGGAGAAAATAAAAAATGTTTTCCTCTCTCCCCCAGACGAAGAGGAACCTGTGATGCAGAACTGCTCAGTGAAATGCTGCCTGCAACATAAAAGCCAGAATGGTGTATGCATTTGTGATTTTCCATAGAGGCAGAGCACCTGCTCCACAACAATGATCAGGGAAATTACTGGTTGTAATTGATGTTTGTGCAAAACAGGGAGCATTGGGTTTTCTCCTTCTTGTGGTTAATGTTCAGTGTGATAATACAAATGAGTCCTCCACACCCCTCCCTATTCTGTCCTGTCACATGTACTTCTTATCTTTTTCCTTTATCTTGTGGGTACTAGCAGTTGCTAAATGTCTTTTATAGAGGATAATATATTTAGGAAGCAATTTCCATTTGAGATTTTTACTTCTGTCTCTCCCTCTCAGTGATCTAGGGGGTGGAAGTCTGATGTAATACAGTTATCTTTCCAAGCTGGATCCCTTTAAAACATGAGCGTGTAATACTCAGAGCAGAGAGTAATATACTGCTACAGAACAGAAACTGGTCTCTGAATGAGGACAACCAGCTAAAACTTGCTTCCGTGTAAACATGGCTTGGGCAGAAACAGCCAATTTCAAGGCTGATTAGTGTCCGTGCAGTGAAAACAGGATATGGAAAGTAAGACTGTGTGAAGTGCGGGGGAAAGTCGGGACTT
>VZRW01008828.1:0-16211 GCA_013398125.1 Aegotheles bennettii
GTCACACTTGTGCTCCAGACCCTATTTTATCACCGAGGCTGCTGTAGTAGCAACTACACACAGAAGAAAGGCTTGAGGTGACCCAGTTGTTCCTAACACCACAGTCATAAAGCAAAGCTGATGTTTCCTACACCGCAGGGATCCAGCAATTAAGAGTAACAAATGTTCTGCAAGAGTCCTCAAAAAAAAGCACTCAAAGCACTTTGAAGCTCCTCCAAAGCTAAACCCAGGAACAGAGAGGAATTACAGAGAGGGTATGACATGATGGTTGGAAGAATTATGGTAGAAGACATGAATGAAGGATGTTCTCCTGCCAGGAGAGCTCGCACACATCCACGATGCGCACGGTGGGTACCAATCATAGAATCATTCTGGTTGGAAGGGACCTCCAGGGTCATCAAGTCCAACCTTTATCCCATCATATTCCTGACCATTAGACCATTAGACCAATCCTCAGGTGACCGATGAGATCCCACGGGATGAGCCCGATCCTATGGAAGCAGCAAAACCCCCTGCATGGGCAGAGAGAACACAACATCCTAAAGAAAAGCAACCTAAAGAAAAACATCCTAAAGAAAATCCACCTTTCCATGAGCACGTCTGGAGCACGCGCACGGTGGCGGCCACCACGCGTCCTCTTCTAAACAACCCAAGGAAAACCCTTCTGGGAAGGGAGATCTTTTCTTTCCAAGCACCCAGGCAATATAATGGGCACTCGAGCTCTGAAAAGCTCCATAATCCTAAAAGACACATCCAGCTCGGAGCTGAGATGTCAACCCATTGAAGTGGGAGGGATGGGGCAGGAGCGGCATCGCCCGGCCGGCAGCGGGGTGGGCACGGAGGGAGGGTGATCCCAGTTAAAGAGGGAGCGTAATCCCAGTTAAACCCAGCTCAGGGTTGGCTGGCAAAGAGCATTTTTGCCTCCATGCACCTTTTAACAGCACACAGAGGACACGCCTGGGCCACCAGCCAGAACACCGAGGTGTCACCTCGCATGGATGGAGGGGGTTTTGTGGTAGGAAGAGCCAGCTGGTCCTCTCCTCCTGGGAACCATAAATGGGTTGGGTGGGAAGGGACCTTTCCAGGCCACCCAGTCCAACTCCCTGCAGAGAGCAGGGACATCTGCACCAGACCAGGTTGCTCAGAGCCCCGTCCAACCTGACCTGGAATGTTTCTAGGGTTGGGGCCTCTCCCGCCTCTATGGGCACCCTGGGCCAGGCTCTCACCACCCTCACACCAAACAATTTCTCCCTCCCATCCCGTCTCCATCTCCCCTCTGGCACTTGGAACCCGTTCCCCCTCGGCCCATCACTCCCTGCCCTTGGCACCAGTCCCTCTCCAGCTTTCCTGGAGCCCCTTCAGGCACTGCAAGGTGCTCTAAGGTCTCCCTGGAGCCTTCTCTTCTCCAGGCTGAACACCCCCAACTCTCTCAGCCTGTCCCCAGAGCAGAGCTGCTCCAGCCCTTGCAGCATCTCCATGGCTTCCTCTGGACTCTCTCCAGCAGCTCCGTGTCCTTCTGATGTTGGGGACCCCAGAACTGGCCCCAGCACTGCAGGGGGGGTCTCACAGAGCAGAGCAGAGGGGGACAATCCCCTCCCTGGCCCTGCTGCTCACGCTGCTGGGGATGCAGCCCAGGATTCTGGTGGCTTTCTGGGCTCCAAGCACACACTGCTGGCTCATGGTGAGCTTCTCCTCACCCAACACCCCAAGTCCTTCTCCTTGGGGCTGTTCTCAATCCCTTCATCCCCCAGCTTGGATTGATACCAGGGGTTGCTCCGACCCAGGTGCAGGACCTTGCACTTGGCCTTGTTGAACCTCATGNGGAAGCAATTGGTGGGGATGGAGGTGAGATTCCATGAGGATGTGGACCTCACGAGGTTCAACAAGGTCATGTGCAAGGTCCTGCACCTGGGTCAGAGCAACCTGAGGTTCACATGAGGTTCACATCCTCATGGAATCCCACCTCCATCCCCACCAATTGCTTCCCTTTATGTGGTTTTCCTCTTTCTTGGAAATGAAGCTCTTCTGTTCAACAGAGCTGGGCTCAGGAGAGCATCAAGTGTCCCCCATATTCAAGGTCTTTGAAAGCTGCAATGGGAATGAGGAAGGGCCATCAGCCACCTTCTGCATCATTAGCAATGGGGAAAAGCAAATCATCCAAGGGGAAAAATCTTTCCTGGACTGAGATCTGGTGACTTTTGGACCTGGGTTCCATGAGCAGGACAAGGAATGGATTTCAATGAGAGAGAAATCCCTATGACCCAAAGTTGGCTCATTCCTGGGGGACCTCCTGTGTCTTCTGCTTAACGCGAGCTGCTCGACTGCGACTGGAAAGAACAATAATCCAGTAAATCTCCAAAATTTTGCAGAGGAAAGGGAAAATGCTCCTCTCTGAGCTGATTAAACTCATCGGAAAGTCTCCGTGCACAGATCAGCACATTCTGAATTTTTCATCATCTTCAGGCTAAAAAAAAACCCCACCCCAACCCCCCCCACTCAGCAACACCCACAACCAACCAGAACTTCCCAAAGCAGCCTCTGGATGCTGAGTTTTATAGTTCAAGCTATAAAATAAGTGGCAGATTGGCTTTTATATCACACCCTGGGAGTATCCATCATGGACTTTATCAGTTCCTGTACAGACAGCGGTCGCGGCACCACCACCCATGAGATCTTCCAAATGTTCTCCTGGAAAAGAACAAGAATTGGGGAAATTGGCAGTTCTGCACATGCAGAATGAGAAGAAGTCCCTTCCTCATGATGCTTCTGGTCTAATCAGAAGAAATTAAGAGGGGAAGGAAGCAAATGAAGCCCCGGGGAAGCACGAGGGGATGGGGAACCGTTGTGGGGTTGGTGTCCACCAACACGCGAGCAGGTCCAACGTGGCACAGAGCTGGCCATGGAACAGGGACATCAGTGTCATGAGAGCTGAGCTTTCCTGCCCCTGCTTCTGGCTTCTACCAGCTTCAAAGACACCAATTCAAGGGCTGCAGCCAATTCTAAAGAGGGGGAAAAGCCATGAGCATCATCTCCCATGTCCCACCTACTCGTTGAACCTTCTGCTTGGGAAAGAAGGCCACACCCCAGCACACCACCCAGCAAGGCATCCAACCCTCACACATTTCAGGACAGGTTTTGGAACCAGGACTGTGTCAGTTGCCAAAGCCTTCCCCTCCCCTTGGGGCTGGACATGGTGTCCTCCTTAGCTCTCACTCCTGGACACGTGGTCTGGACGTGGTCTAGACAGTGGATTTCCATCCGATAAAGGAGGACACCAAAATTAAGCCTGGCTCCCTGAGATGTCTGTGGGCAAAGGGCACCACCTAAGATAGCTCTCACAGCTCGGGATGACTCTGCAGACCCTAAATCCAAGCCTACAAGGATCTCCTCCATGTTCTCCCATGTAGTTTCTGATGGCAATTTGATACCCAGATGGACCCAGGTTTGGCACCAGGCTCCCAATAGCTGCTCCAGCAAGGAACATGACCCAGCACAGACATCAAGGGTTCCACCAAGTCAAGGGGTGCTGGATGGGCTTCACCTCCCTGTGGACCCACCACGCTGGCCAAAACCACAGCAGCAGGTGATGCTCAGGCCTGGTGGGGACCAGACCATGGCCAAGCTTCATTTTGCTCAAGCAGGTTGGACCGAATCCTCCTCTTAAACCCATTCCCAGTTCCTTCCAGTGACTCATGAGACAGCTGGAACCAATCCAGTGGGACAACACTTCCCTTAAGGAACCGGACCCGCGAACACCAAGAGAAACACCTCCCCAGACAGGAATTTTTGGGAGTTCCTGGCTGGCCACCAAGCTTCATTTTGGAGGCTTGAAGTGCATTTTTTTGCAATCACTCCCAGGTTCTGGCTCTGCTCGCTGGATGCTCTGCAGCAGCAACTCCTCAGAAGCCTTTCCCAGTTTATCCCCACCTTGAATCCCAGCAAGGAGAGGGGGAGGACAAGAAGCCAGTGATGAGGATGGGAAGGAGAGCAACCTACCAAACCCCAGTGGGTGAAGATCAAGGATTCACACAGAAACATTTATGACCCAGGGGACCTCTGGCTTTGATTAATAAGAGGTAAATGAAGCAGCTCAGCTCAGCCGAGCCCCGATGGGCGCGTGGAGGACGGGGAGGTTTTCATTAACACAGAGCAAAGAGAGAGACAGGTACTTCCAGGGCATGATAGTTGACCTATTTTGAGATGAACACGAGATCAAGTGAGCTTTGGGAGTGTCTTGTTTACCTCCACCAGCAGCAGAGAGAGTCTAGACGACTGTCCCAGATCAGGACAGCTGATGTGCAGCTGGGGATCCACCAAGCCTACGTCCCAACGTGCTCCTTGACATCAAAGAATCACAGAATCACAGAATCCTAGGGGTTGGAAGGGACCTTGAAAGCTCATCCAGTCCAACCCCCCTGCCAGAGCAGGGTCACCTAGAGTCCATCACACAGGAATGCATCCAGGCGGGGCTTGAATGTCTCCAGCCAAGGAGACTCCACAGCCTCTCTGGGCAGCCTGTTCCAGTGCTCTGGCACTCTCACAGTAAAGGAGTTCTTCCTGATATTCACATGGAATATCACATGGACATCCATACCTCCTGGAGAGCCCAGGTTTCAGACACCCCGCTGAGCCCCAGCATTGCTGCTGGTGGCACTGGGGACAAGAACCTCAAGTTCAGCCCAAAATGTCTTTGAGCTTCTCCTTGAGTCTTGAGTGCCCCATCCATGGCAGACCCAAGCACGCACGTGTGATTGGGATGGATTTATTGGTGGGTCCTCAGGGCAAGCCACTGTATCTCACTTCCCCCTCTTGGAAAACACAACAATCCCTGTTAAGACTTTGCTCAAACGCTTGACTTTCCTTTCTAGCTTGGGGATGAGGAGGAAAGAGGTCTTGGAGCTCCAAGGTGTTACTGCAGGGAAGGCATCAAAGATCTAGAGGGTCTTTGATGAACATCAGAAGATTGATCTTAGTCTTCAGGATGCCTCTGGGGTAACTGCATTGAGTAAATACTCAAAAGCTCAAGAAATCAGGCCAAGGAGACACCAAGAGAAGTCAGAAATACTGATTTTGACAAGTTTGCCTCCTGACCCAAAAGGAAATGCTGTTCCTACAGGGCTCGATGAAGAGGAGGAGCCAGGACCACCTGCAGACATCAAAGACCACCAGGATCCACCTTTCAGGCCAGCTGTGTCCACCCCAAGATCCCATTTGTGGAGATGAAAAACCCATCAGCGATGCTTAGGACCGACCCCTCTACCGCAAATGGGGGACCTGCAGGCATGAGGACAACCCAGAAACCTCCACGAATGAGTTTTACCCAATTTTTTGTCCTCCTGTTGAACAGGTCAGATGAAGGCATCTGAGGGATCTTTCTGACACCCACCAATTAAGTAGCTGAGCTTAACAAGGAACTGGAAAAGGCACTTCTGGAAGAAATTATACAAGATGAATGATCAAGAAAATCAACTCTACGCCTGAAGTACCGCGAGCCCTTGGAGACCTCAGATGAACCTCAGAGACCTCCACTAACACAACCACAAACCACCGGGGCTTGGGGTAGGCTTTCCCCACTCCCACTAGAACTTTCTCTAGGGCTTCTCCCTCCCAGAGGGAGCTTGAAGAACCTCTGTGCTTGATGAGGACCCCGGGTCCACAGGGACATTCTGCTCGTGATGAGCATCCCCACAAGTCCACGACGTCCAGAAGAAGCCCAATGTCTTCCAGCACCAGGAACTGGAGGGACGGGGGTCATCTACCTCCTTTACCTGCATTCAGCTGAGGAACTGAGTTCCCTTTTGCAGAAGCCAAAGGCTGAACCCATCTAATAATTATATTTGATTAAAAAAATCCCTTGTTTGCCAGCAGCCCAGCTTTGGCTTGGAGAATTTGAAAGAATTTGGGTCAAAACACTGGGAAGAAAACGCCGGAAAAAAGCTTTTCCAGGGTTTTTCTTTTAGGGTTTGGTATTTTGAACAAAGGATTTTTCCTTTGATTTCACAGTAACGCACACTGAATTTCCACAGCTCTCCAGCACGGTGTAAAATACCTCAAAACATGTTTCATTTTGGGATTGAACAAAGCCATTTTGACTTATTTTGTTTCCTTTTTTAAGGAAATCAAAATAGCTGCTTGGCCCCAGCTAAAAATCCTCTTATCCCCCACAACTATCCTGGCTATTAGGACTTTTCTCCGGGCTAATTAACTGAAAAAAAATGCAGTTAGCATGAATTATTTGTTCTCTGGGTTGATATTTAGGAGTATTTGGAATTATCTCAGGATAATTTGGGGTATCCATCAGGACAACGCATATAATTTAGAAGTGTTACTGTGATTAATATATATTGTAATTCACATATATATATAATAGAAACTTAGAGGAACCTCAGGGAAGTGTCACATATGTCACTTTTAAAAAAGAAGAGGGAAAGGAGGAAAATAGGAACTCAAATCCACCCCCAAAAAGGGCCATAACCTCAGTGCCAGCCCTTTTGGACTTTATCCACTCAGCAACGCCTCTGCTTTGGCTCATTCCTCTCTGCTCTGGCTCATTCCCAGCTCCTCCACAAGCTGCTCTGCCCAAGGAGAAAATATTTACTCTCTGGATACTATCAGGCGTTGCACAAGATAACACCAGGGTTGCATAAACCTCAACGCAGATAAAGCCTTTGCTGCTGATGCTCCACTGCACCTTCTCCTGCTCCCTTTCAGGTCCAACTGGACCTTGTATGGGCCAAGGGGGAAAAAAACCAAGAGGTTTTCAGGATGATGTTGCTGATTTGTTGTTTTTCCAACCTGCTGCCACCCAGCTCACCTCTGCTGATCCCATCAGGTGGTTTAACCAGGGAGCTTAGTGGTAAGCCCTGTCCCTGCAAGGAGGCATCAAGTCCTACAGGGTTATTCTCCACTCCAAGGCTTCCAGACAGCACAGGGATCATCCCCAACTTCAATTTCCAGAAGGAAAATGAAGTTGATGAACAGAGGGAACTCACCCCAAAATGTAATGGTGTTGTCTTGGGTTGGTTTGGGGGTTTTTTCTCCCCTCTCCTAGGGTTTATTTGATTTATGTTGGAGTAGTTGTTAAATCCTGTTAACGTGCTGCAAATCCCTGGCTTGCTCAAAAAAGGATTTGGCACCTTTAAAAGGTACCTGTGCCTGGATCAAATCCATTGGGAACAGGAAAAGGGGCAGGGAGGGAAGGGAGAATCCACTCGGGAACAGGGAGGGAAGGGAGAATCCACAGCATGGAGGGCAGGGGCAGCAGGAGGGGTCTGGCAGAAGGAAGGAGAAATTGGATAGGGAACAAAAAAGTGGGAAAAAGGACAAAAAAATTGGGATAGGGAATGAAAAAAAAAAAAAGGGAGGGATAGGCAACAAAAAATTGGGCCACCAAACCCAGCAGGAGGGCCACTAAAAGCAGTTCACAAGCATGGCACGATATCTTGGCAAGGAATGGATTTCTCTGGCTCCCCCACCCCGAGCTAATGAGGAATATTATTGAAAGACAGCTGAGAAATCAAACAGCAGCTTGGAGGAACCAGGGAAGCCTCCTGAGAGCCAAGGAAACCTGCACTATCCAGGGAAGAGGGAGATTACCATAATTAGGTCAGTTGGCGATCAGCCGTCGCGGCGCGCACGGGCACTGCTGCCTTGCTAGAAAGTGGTGGTGTCCTCAAAGAGCTGAGAAAGCCAGGGGCATGGAGAAGACCGGTCGCAGAAAGTCTTCTCCAGCTGCAAGCCACGGCAGCTGCTCACCTCAAGGTCTGAGGATCCATAGCTGCAGCGTGGGGAACTCCGATGGGATATTAGAAGATCTCCATCCGTGGGAACAGCGTCAAGACTCAGCTGGATGAGGCCCTGACCAGGCAGGTTTGATGTCCCCAACATCAGAAGGACATGGAGCTGTTGGAGAGAGTCCAGAGGAGGCCACGGAGATGCTCCAAGGGCTGGAGCAGCTCTGCTCTGGGGCCAGGCTGAGAGAGTTGGGGGTGTTCAGCCTGGAGAAGAGAAGGCTCCAGGGAGACCTTAGAGCACCTTCCAGTGCCTGAAGGGGCTCCAGGAAAGCTGCAGAGGGACTGGTGCCAAGGGCAGGGAGTGATGGGACGAGGGGGAACGGGTTCCAAGTGCCAGAGGGGAGATGGAGATGGGATGGGAGGGAGAAATTGTTTGGTGTGAGGGTGGTGAGGGCCTGGCCCAGGGTGCCCAGAGAAGCTGTGGCTGCCCCTGCCTGGCAGTGTTGAAGGCCAGGTTGGATGGGGCTTGGAGCACCCTGGTGTGGTGGGAGGTGTCCCTGCCCATGGCAGGGGCTGGCACTGGATGAGCTTTAAGGTCCCTTCCAACCCAAACCAGTCTGGGATTCTGTGATTCTACAATGGAGAAGCTGGCCCTGCACTGAGCAGAGGGCTTGACCTGAGGACTTCCAGAGCTTACTCCAATCCAAAACAACTCCAGAATCATGCCTACAGGGACCTTCTCTCCGCCCAGGCTTCCAGGACAAAGCCACCCAGGTCTTACCTCCAGGTTAATCAAAACCAGAAGAAACTCCTTAGCTGCAAGTGGCCTGGAAGTCCAGGCTGACCTTCAGGAGAGGTAAACGGTTGACATGAAGCTCAAAGACATGACAATCACCTCCAGTGAGCAAAGCCTTCTGCTCCAGGAGGCAAAGAGCAACTGTAAAGGGTAGGTAGACACTTTTCCCTGGCTGCTCTGCTCATGCTGGGTGGGAGTTGGACTGAGACCACCCCCAGGTGTTTGACACCAGAGCAAGCAAACAGGAAAGGAAGACCGAAGAGGAGGACGCTCTTCTCTCTCCTTCCTCATCTGTACCATGCAAGAGCCACCATCTATCTCCAATCTGGCCATCCAACACCAGGGCCCAACCTTCAATCCAGAAGCTAGAAACCAGTCACCAGGTTGGCTGGGGCTTGGAGCAACGTGGTCTGGTGGGAAGTGTCCTTGCCCATGGCAGGGGGTGGGACTGGATGAGCTTTAAGGTCCTTCCCAACCCAAACCATTCTGTCATTCAATGACTTTGCTCACTGAGCTCAAACCTTCCAGGGTCCCTCCTTCACTTGCCATCCCTGGAACCATTCCAGGTCAGGTTGGACGGGGCTCTGAGCAACCTGATCCGGTTGCAGATGTCCCTACTCACTACCTGGATGGCCTTGAAAGGCCTCTTCCAACCCCAACCATGCTATGATTCTCTGATTGACAGATAACAGTTACACCCAATGTTCACACAAGAAGGACCATGAAGTTCCTTCAGTTACCAGAGCTCATTATTCAAACCCCCCTTAAACAGACACCAATATTTTTCCATGCTCCTAAGTCATGCAGAAGACCTCATGCACGATGCTCCACCAAACTCCTCCTGTTAGCTTCCCAACCTCGTTCTGCATTCCCACCTCCCTCCAACACATTAAAAGCCACCATTTCTCAGGTACTTTGAATCTTAGTTTGAAGCTTATTAAGGAGAGGAAGGGTTTACTGGTGACACTAGAAGCTCAGTGTAATGCTTGTAGACAAGTGGAGAAGATGAGAAGCACCAAGGGATGGAGAGGAGGACTTGCCAACAGATCTTCTTCTCATTTCCCTTCTCCCCTTAGCCAGCTCTGCTGGCTTCCAGGAGAGAACAACGAACCTCAAAGAAATGCACTTGGTTTTGATATAGTCCATGGCACATCAAGTGCACTTTGAGATGATTTAGTGACTCCCTCGTGGAGCAGCAGCACCTTCAGCCCCGCGGAAAGCAAGTGTTGCTTCCAACCTGAGATGGAGCAGCTGGCTCAGCTCTGCCATGAAAGGCAAGCTGGTGGCAGTCACCATCCATGCCTCAAGTTCCATCAGGGGAAGTTTAGGTTGGAGATTAGGAAGAAGTTCTTCACTGAGAGGGTGGTTGGGCACTGGAATGGGCTGCCCAGGGAGGTGGTGGAGTCACCGTCCCTGGGGGTGTTCAAAAAATGGGTTGATGAGGCACTTGAGGCCATGGTCTGATGGTCTGATGGTTAGGAATATGATGGGATAAAGGTTGGACTTGATGACCCTGGAGGTCCCTTCCAACCATAATGATTCTGTGATTCTATGATCACCCACGCTGACCTCTGCCATCAGTGCCCAGGCGAGCATGGCTGCAGTCATCTCCACTCTCCCTGGTGACTCCATGACCTCAAATGTCACCATTTCACGTGGTGGGACTCACCTGGCTCTCCAGAGACATCCACAGGCACAGATCATAGAATCATAGAATCATTCTGGTTGGAAGGGACCTCCAGGGTCATCAAGTCCAACCTTTATCCCATCATATTCCTAACCATTATGGGGAGACCAGATTATTAGACCAGATGGGGAGCAGAGCTGGAGACCTGGAGCTGCTGCAGGTCTGGCAGCGCGTCCTCCTCCTCCCAGCCTTAGGATCCTGCTGGCACAGGGAAAGCTCCTGCTGGTGGCTCCTCCTCCCCCGCCGTGTCCTTCCCCACAGGGAGGAGGTGGAGGGGCTCCCCTTCCCCGAGGTGCTCCAGGAAAACCTCAGTGAAACCTTAGCACGGGGCTGACGGTGCAAAGCAGAGCAGGGGAAAGGCTGAGTCACTTCCACCTCCAGAGCCTTGAAGAGAGAGAGAGGGAAACCATCCTCCAAGTGACAAAAAAAGGCAGAGAATCCCCCAGTTTGGAAAAAAAAATAAAGAATAAAATCAATCAAAGCGCACGTAGCGACGGCAGGAGGGGGAAGAGGTGGAAAAGGAAACCCAAGGTTGGGTTGAAGTGGAATGGGAAGGGCTGTCAGGAGCAGAGAGGGGAAGAGCATCAGCCCCAGCTCCTCATTTTTACCAGCAGCTCCAGCTCCAAGGCGAGCTCACGGACCATGGATGATGCCAAAAAGCCCCTGTGGACCATGGATGATGCCAAAAAGCCCCTGTGCCACTGCCTTGTCTCCTCCAGGAGATGTTGCTGGCTGCAGCCTTGATGGGAGATCCCAGCAAGCTTGGCCATGCATTTGGGGATGGATTTTCTCCACTTCCCAGCACACAAATACTCCATGAGCTCCTGGCTGGCAGCACGTGAGACGCCGCGATTACGAGCAGCAACATAAATCCATCCTGATTATCCATCCCAGCAGGTACACGGCGTGGCTGAGCTCAAGGCTGGAAAACCCTTTTGGATGGTGGGATACTGGTACAGCCAAGAGAATCCAGACAATTTGGGTTCATTCCTTAAAGAAGATGTAGCAAGTTACTGAAGCCCTGGGTTAACCCACCTGCTTGCACCCAGAGGGTATTTAAGCTCACCACTGCTGCAGCCTCTCCTTGTAGGCAAGGATAAATTCGGAATTCCCTTTCCCACCTTCTTTCTTAGAGCCTGGAAGCTCTGATCTCCAAGACCTGCACTCCTCTGGCCAGTTTGGCTGGGTTAAAAAAGCTCCTGGGGGAAGAGCGAGTGGCATGAGCCACGTTTCTTTTCATTAAAAATCCAAAAAAGCCAAGAAATACAGAGAAGAAGCTTCAAAGTGGCCACTGCAGGTGATAAATAAATCTTAAAATATGTTAATATATTAAAAAATAGATCCTCCTTTAGGTCTGTGCACCTGGGATGGAGCTGATTCCAGGAAAGATGATGCGTGCCACTCCGAAACCCGGGAAGCTGGGAGAAGGAGCAGCACCCCGGGGTGAATCTTGGCATTCAAAGCACCCAAGGTGCCAATGTCCAGGCTGGCATGGAGATGGACAGAGCAGGGATGCAGGGAGGGATGGAAACCTCCCAGGGTTTTCCAGAAGCCTGTGTTTCACTACAGAGCTGCCATCGGGATGTCAGCAGCTGCTGGTCCCAAAAGAAGGGGGAAAAGCTGTTGGAGAAAGCCATCCATCACCTCATCCCAGCTGGTCCCTTGCACCTCTTCAGCCTCTTCACCTGGATCCATGGACTTCTCCTCCTCCAGAGCTATGGTGGGGAGACCCTGCTGTCCCTGAAAGCTCCACCTGACTCACCATGCTGGAAGGAGGAGAAATTAATCATTCCCCAACCCTCTGAGAAGCCTCCAGCTGCAAAAACGACTGCTCCAAGTTCCAGGATTCCCAGCCTGGCTCCCTGAGCCAGAAAAAAAATGTAATCAAAGACAGCCCCGAGCCAATCGCCCGGCTGGGAAGAGGCATCCCTTGCATCCACCCCACTTCTTCTCACCATGCAAGGCAAACTCCACCTCCAACATCAAACATTTTGCTGCCAACCACAGCACCACCACAACCCTTCCTTCTCGCTCAGACACCCAGGATGGCATCTTGGACAGCACAGTAAAATCCCTTCTGGCTTTTGGTGCCTTCCAACCCCATACCCAAAAGCAAACAAACGTTTGTAGACCACTGTTTCAGGCTGGCTTGGTTGGACCTAAACCACACCACAGTCCCACCGGCGACCAGGGCGCACACTTCTCTGCAGGACCAACAAAACCCCTTCAAAAGCCACCCTATCATTATTCCTGCAGGATCCCCCATAAGCAAATGCTAAGATGGGTTTTGGCAGCCTTGAACACCCTTCAAGGCCACCTGCAGAAGCTGGTGGCCCCAAAATGACGTCTCCATGGACCATGTAGCAGAAGGAGCAGCTTGGTCATGGGTGAGCCCAAGGCTGTGCCCTCCACGACTGGCCCCGCGCCCGTTGGCAAAGCTCTGGCTTCACAAATGAGATGCTCAATGCTCATGATGGCCAAGACCCATGAAACATCTGTGATGTGTTCCTGTCCTAGCTCAAAAACCAACAAAAAACCCTGTGAGATTTAATCAAGTGCTGCAAAACACTTGGGAATGCTCCCATCCCACGCCAACCTGGCCACTCACCACCCAACGCAACCAGTGGTGGAAGGATGGCCACAGCTTGGTGTCCAACCAGTCCCAGGGAGCTGGGTCAGATCTGGAGGGAGGAGGAACGTTGGCTGGGTTGGGTTTTTTTGCATTAAAGCCAATTAAAATTGCTGCTGAGAGTCAAGAAGCTTGTGGGCACCCGTGTGCATCATCAGGCCACCCGGGCATGACGTGACACCAAGGGATGGGGCACACCACACAACTCTCCATCTCAAGGACATCCCCACCACAGACATGCCATCCCACCCCCAATCCCTTCCATGCTGCCACCTGAGAGATACAGAAGACACCCACCAACACCCAACGGCACGGTGGACGCAACCACACCGGAGAAAAAGGTGAAGCTGAGTTAGCAGTGGTGACCACAGAGGAGACGCCCTCCATAAATGGTTGTGTGTTGGGAAATACTCCTGGGGCAGGCTCCTGGCCAACAGGCCTGGCAGGATTTGATCCACAGCTTCTTCTACCACCTAAGAAAGCAGGTTTTTCTTCTCCTGTGTCACGACTGCTACGTGCCTGGGGGACAGGGGAGGCCAAAGGTTGTCTCTGGAGGAGAGGAGACAGGAGCGACAGCTTTTCTGAAGTAAGTACAAGACTACTCTTAGTCAACCTGTGGTCCTTAAAGCCTCAAAGGTCCATGGACTGCCTCAAAGGAGTCTCCAAAAGCTAACTCAAAACCAGTAAAGCCCTCAAATCCATGAGGGAGACACCACCCCCATTCCTGACCACTGCTGGGTCACCTCTACGTTGCAGAAGAGCGACAACGACGCTGAAGAGTCCAGCAAGCCAAGAACAACCATGGCACAACCCAAGGTGGATGTGTGAGGAACCAAACCTTCTCTTTTTCGGCGGGGAAGTTGATGGTTGGATGCACAAAAGTTTGGGGGATGACATTGGACGTTCTCGTTTCAGTCTGACCAAGCACTCTTTGCTCTTTGGATCACCATCAAGGCATCTACACTGTAAATACTCTCTACATATAAATAAATCTGGACACACACATATATATAAATCAAAATAAAATGGGCAGTCTCTCACACAAACAGAAAATGATGGGTTAGCTCCACCAACCCTTTCTTTTGGATGACTCAGTAATGTCTTCATTACACTCAGGTAGCAGAGCTGCACCTTCTCCGAGGAGTTTCACAAGAACGTCCCGAGGCATTTATGGAGATCACTCATCCAGAAGCCTCAACGCTTCCAGAGTTTCGAGACGGGGACAGTTGTCCTTTCTCCAGCCTGGTGAAGACCAGGAGCTACCCCAAAGAGAGCAGTGGGCTGTTAACTCTGAAACTTCACAGCATGTGGAATGTAAATGTCTTAAGACTTCTGCCAAACAAGATGCTAAGATGTGCCCCAAACAGCTCCTGAAATAGCTCATCTTCCAAGGAAACCATAAGGTCTTGCTAGACTTTCAGGTGTAGCTCCTCACAGGATCCCAAACACTCACTTGAGCAGCAAGGACATGAAATTAAATAAGGTCCAAGAGGGTTTTCTTGCTGCTCTGCAGAGACCTACAGGCAAAAACTCAACCAATTTCACACCACTCCTGCTGGGAGAACATCAAGCAGCAGCAAGGATGGCTGGAAGGAGAAACAGGAGAGAGAGACCCAAAATAAGAAGGAAGGGGAGAGTCAGGGTAGCAAAATTTGTCCTCAGCAGGAGACCAGAACAGGGTGAACTCAATAGAGGACTTCACCCTGATTTTTCTCCCCCCAGACAGGGTGCAGAAGGAAGGACAACTGGAGATAAAGCTCAGAACCTCATCAGCCTCCCTTCCATGGAGGGGAAAATAACTTGCATATTATTTTCGCCTCTGCTTTCCTCTAAAAGCAACCAGAGATCTCATAAATGACCAAAAAAACACGCTTCCCAAGAGCTGGACAAGGTCCATGGCAACTTAACCACAACACTTGAAATTTGCAGAGACCTCCAGTACATCTCAAGATGCTCAGAGTAGAAGAGCTTCACCTACAAGCACAGCCTGAGCTTCCCTAAAGAGACACCACTCACCTCTCTGCCAAAGATAACACAGGGAAACCACAGCCTACAAATTTCACTCAAGGCTCCGGGGAATAAAATCCAGAGCAAGGTTTTGCTCAGGGACTTCAGGATCAGGAAGGGCAGAGCGAAGCCTTCACGCTCCTTACGGGTTAAAAGAATGTGGACCAAGACAATAAAATGGGTTTTTTCCACTCTTTGGAGACAAAGTGTGACTATTTGCTCCTCAGGGTCACTTAAGCCATGAGAGGAGTGTGTGGCTTCCCTCTCCATCCCACTGGATGCTCAGATGATGGTCCACCATCAAAAACCCTTCCTAGATTTTGAAGAGGAAGGCCAATTAAATCACCTGGTCTTATTTTGTTATCTTTGGGTTGAGAGAAACAACTTGGAAGCTCAGTGTACCTTCTGCTTCCTCCCACCTCTTTTGTTTCTGTGAACAAGGTCGTGACTTCAAGCTTCATCCAACACCTGCCTGGGTGGTGGAGGAAGAGTAGCAGAGATCACTGAAGCTGGAATGAAGGTGGCACAGATGGACACCTGGAAACAGCCTATTTCAGAGGAGCCATCGGGTCTCCAGAGAGGTCTGGGACGCTCCAACCATCCTCATCACGCTGGGAAACAGCACCTCCTCCTTTCTAACCTCATGGAACTGCTGTCTCACCCCTTCCAGAGGAGCCACCAGGTCTCCAGAGAGGTCTGGGGCGCTCCAACCATCCTCATCACGCTGGGAAACAGCACCTCCTCCTTTCTAACCTCATGGAACTGCTGCCTCACCCAGCGTGGGGTCTCACTGGTGGGTGTCTCACCCCTTTCAGAGGAGCCTGATGGAGGCAACAGCCCCATGAGATGAACCTCAGCCTCTTTTTATGGAAAAACAACTCCAAGGGTTGAGTTTTGAGGCGCTGGGATGCCAGGGGCACCTGGGGCTTACTGGGGGCAGCTGTGGGAAAACCATCCCACGGCCACTGGCTGCTCCACCACCATCACCATCTGCTGTCCCCTCCTGTCACCCACGGTCCCCGAGGCCACGTGTGGCTGGAGTGACTCTGCAGGAAAGCGACAACCATGAAACCACAACATCTGCTGCTTGGCCAAGCCCTCCCTGGCTGCACCGACCCCGGCCCCACGGTGGGGTGGGGGAACCACCTGGCCCAGGAGGACCCTGGGGGACCTCAGGACACCGCCGCAGAGGCCACCCCAGCCGGGGGTGTCCCCTCTGTGGGGATGCTCGGGGTTCAACCTCATGGGGACCGGGATGAAGGGACCGGGATGAAGGGACCCAGGGGGTCTCCCTGGGATGAAGGGATCGGGATGAAGGGATCAGGGGGGGTTCCCTGGGATGAAGGGACCGGGATGAAG
>VZRW01008829.1:5456-25945 GCA_013398125.1 Aegotheles bennettii
GTTGTTCTTCCCCAGATGCAAAACTCTGCACTTGCCCTTGTTGAATTTCATTAAGTTTCTCCCCGCCCAACTCTCCAGCCTATCAAGGTCTCGTTGAATGGCAGCACAACCTTCTGGTGTGTCAGCCACTCCTCCCAGCTTAGTGTCATCAGCAAACTTGCTGAGGATACATTCTGTACCCTCATCCAGGTCGTTGATGAAGATATTGAACAACACCGGTCCCAGTACCGACCCCTGAGGGACTCCACTAGTTACTGACCTCCAACTAGATTCTGTCCCATTGACTACAACTCTCTGACTTCTTCCCTTTAACCAGTTCTTGATCCACCTCACTACCTGATCACCAAACCCATACTTTATCAGCTTATCCACGAGGATGCTGTGGGAGACAGTGTCAAATGCTTTACTGAAATCGAGATAAAGGCTATATCAGTCTTTATTTTCAGATTATGTGCATTTTTATAATAGATAAAGAAGCTCAATTGACTCTGCAAATTCCTATGGTAGCTTTAGCAAATGTTTTATTTTGTTGCTTTTTTATTTTTATGTTTTTTATAGACTCTTGTACGATACGCAGACTTTGAACAAAAGAATTAAATGAAAAATGATCAATTCCTCCTTAGATTCTAATGAGATTATGTAAAGATGGGACACAATAGGACTTTGAGGTCAATTTTAGCTTCGCATTAAACCAGAGTTTTTTAGTTTTCCTTCAGAGAACTCTAAGCGCTGAAAGATACACTGCTATGTATAAGAAAAAAATACTGCCTCCTGCTTATAAGAGATGGATGAATAAAGGCAGTGTATCAAGAAAACAAAAAGCAGTTGAATACAATGTAGAAGTGTTCTAATCTCACCAGTGCTTTTGAAATTTCATTCCTACTCCTTCAAGTGAGCTGAGAAAATGCTGAATCGTCATCCTGATTCATTGGGGGATTTCTGCTTTTATGATCACTTGTAATTATTGTATAACCCTTCTTTAGTACAGAAATGAGAGCTCCTATATAGATGAACTTCGCTCAAGATGAAGTGACAAGGAACATCAGACAGTTTTGGTTCTAACTTGTTAGTGCATCTTCTGTTTGGGTTCCCTCTGAGTTCAGCTCTTTTATCTGTTTTCCAGTTCATTTACAAAAGAGCCCTTATTTTGAAATATTCCAGTTTCATTTAAGAAAAATGATGCCCTATAAACTATTGACGATTGTAATTCCTTTCTAAGAAAATAATCTTTCTCATATATGTGAGTAGGGAAGTATTAATTTTTGCTTACTCTCCATTTTAATGCACAAAACTTTCTTTTATATTTAGTATACTCATGCATCTGTCCCCTTTCCATGTGTTGTATGTCCTCTCGTTTCATGCTTTTCTTTTGTATCAGATCAACTTTCATCCATTTTCCTTTCTCCCTATGCTCAGCAACATACATATGCATGCTTTTCTTTTAACCCAGCTAAGAGCCACATGCTGTGCACCTGTCTCGGGGGGAATATGCCTCCTGAGCCTGCTTTGTGCAAGACAGGTGCGTGAATAGTAATCAATATATTTATGTAATAAAGGGGAGAGGGTTTAACCATAAGGACATTGCTCAAGATATTCATATAATAGTATATTTGCTTGACCTTATTCACTGTTGTACAAATACATCCTATTTTGCTATATTTCCACAGTATTTGTGACATTAAGCTGCTTCTGCTTTTGTTCATCTGCATCTTCAGCATGATACAAACTTCTGACCCAGTGGCAGTTTAGATTTACCAGCTTCAGACAAAACATGCCCTATATATTTTGAGCTAGTAATAACTGATTACTTTTCTCCTTAAGGATTTTTTAAAATGTAGGAAGTTCAGAAATCAAGGTTGGATGTTAATTCCTTTCTGAGTACCCTCAAAATTCAAGAAATGGGTATACCAAGGTTTTTTCTATTACAATGCCAATACAGTAGTAGCTTGAGAACAGCTATGACAACAAAAAGAAGCCAGTTTTATTAGCAACTCTGCCACTATTAATACTTATTAATTAAACTATGTGAATGATATTAGTAAAGAATTTTTATATACCATTTTACAGAAAGTCAATAATAAAGCAGAGCTGGGGAATAAACTCCTTATTCATACATGTAAAAAGTTAGTTTCAGAGACAAGGTTATAACCTGATCTGTTTACTTTCAATTTATACCTAGCTCAAACCTGGACAATAGAAAATTTTGCTTGTCTTTCATTGGAAAATTTGCCATCTTAAAGTTTTCTAATTTTTTTTCAGCTGTTTATTCAGTTACTGAAATTAAACCTTTGTGATCACATTATATCACCTGAAAAAAAAAGAAAAAAAAAGATGTAAACTTTTATTTATTATTTTTATCTTAATTTATTTGAAGTGGGGAACAGTGCAGTGTGAAATAAATTTAATTGCTTCAGCTTTCTGAAAAACACTTAAATATTCTTCTGGTACAGCAAATTCCTGATCAAATGAATGTGGGTTTTATTATATGTATAATTATATAGCTACGCTGGATACTTGAGTTAATTACAGAAAATACATAAATTAAGAAATTGATGAAAATTGCAAATAGTGAAAATATTTCAAAAGCATAAGAAGGAGGAGAACTGAGAAGTACTGGATACAGATCATTTGCACAGCCTTAGGGGACAAGTTAAGTAACAAACCTTTTTCCCAGAGCTGTTGACAAAGTTTGCACTGCACTGAGTCCAGGAGAGAACAGGACAGGACCAGCTTTTACTCCTGGGCAGTAAAGCAGAGACTTTCTAATGTACAGAAAAATGAAGATCAGTGAATGAAAGAAATAGTATAAAGCAGAAAGTGTGGCTTCTAAGCTTCTTTGTAGCATCAAATTTTTAAAAACCGTGCAAAATAAGGCAAAATCTTCTGTTAGTGCATATTGCCATAATTGGTATACTTAGAATATCTGTACTATTTTCACTTGAGCTGAGGATTTAGCCCGTTTTGACAGTCTCAGTGACAGAATATATTATAGATATTTGCTTGACAGAATTTGTACAATTTAGAGTTGGCTTGCTTGATTAATTCTTTGTGCTTGTGCCTGCCCCCTCTGCCTACCATGCTGAGGGCTCTGTCATTTAGCATGACTCCATTATATTCAATTGAGCAGTGGCTGCAGGAGGCCAGACGGCATATGTCCTAGGGCCGTACAAGTGCTATTTAGCTGGATGTACTCTGCAAAGCCAGAGGCACTCAAGGGACTACAGAAAGAGTCACATTAGTGATATAATACTGAGTGCCTGCACCGAGTTATGTAAATGCTCATTGTGATGAAGAGCACAGTGTTTGTTCTCAGCTGGTTCTGCTGTTGTATGTGTACAGTAGGTTGCTGTTCTTTGTAATAAAACATTTGCAGCTAATATTGTTGACAGTGTTTTTGATGAAGTTTAAAAAGTGTCTGCTGTCATTCTCTTACCATGCTTCTTACTTTATAGGACAACTTTCTTAACTTTCTGTATGCCATTAGAAAGGAGAATGGAAGTTGTTGTCTGAGGTATACAGAATTAAGGGATGGGCACAAGCCCAGGGAATCTGAGAGGGAAATATGGGCCATGTGCCATACACTAAACTTGCTACATATGTGCACATCTGATCTAGCATGCACACACTACACAGATGGTTAGCTATTGCACAGATCAACTCCACAAGGCATGTCCAAATCCCACTTATCCTGGGCATCTGGAAATCCTGCTCGTATGGTCAGCCTGTGACTTCTCTCCTCTTTCTTCTTCCCAATGCTGAAGTTCTGTCAAAGGTGGGAGGAGGAGGTGGAGAAGAAAAAGAGGACATGCCAAGGAAGAAAGACATACCAGGCTCATGTTACCATTAAACATGTTGAAAATGGATAGGTAACCATAAAGTAATGAGCTTCAGGACCTCAGATGAGCTATAATCTACTGTGTGTGTATTTTTAGTTTGCTGTTGCGCTGTAAAATGTATTCACTTCACTTAAGCTATGTCATAATAACTTACTGTGACTATTGAAATAAAATGCTAATTAGATACAGTTGGAAGAGAGCACATGGCAAATTACTGTAATACTGCTGATGGCTGGTAACTCATTTGCCTATGGTGGCATGATCAGTTTTGATCAAATGCTTTTACTCTTAATCTACCCACTCTTTAATAATGGGCCTTCTCTAACTAAAATCTGCACCAATTTTAGGTTCAATTAATTTAACTTTATAAATTAGAATGTTTTTCTTAACCAGTTAAGCCATAATTAGCCATAATTAAAAGTAGAATATTTCTTCAGTCTTTAAGTCCTCTTCATTAAATTGGAGAAACTTCTTTTTCTTCACAAGAGTCTGGCTAATTTTAATTTTTCTAAATAAAAATCTAGTTTGTGTTCCCAAATAACTTCTGCCTAAACAATCTACTTGATAATGTTTTAAACTATCAGTCTAATTTTAGATGGTCTGGTTATTTTCCCATTGGTAGGTAGAATTTTTTGTGAATATTTTGCAATGAAAATCATGATGGGTGAAATCAGGACTTTGAACTTTGTGAAGGTGATGACACATATGTACATCACAAGATAACCTTAGGGTTTTTTTTGCGTGTGATGCATTTAAAAATCCAGCTTTCTCCATGGTCTCGGGATCTCTGCAACAGGTATAATCTCACTGATACCTATGAAAGTCTCCTCTTTTTGAGAGTACATTTTTTTTCTTTTCTCAAGAGTTATATGTCTGAATTATTATGCACTTCAAAATCCCAGGGTATTAGGCATCCAACTCTAATCGACTACCAAAATTCTTAGGCCCTACCCATATAAATGGTTATCATCTACATGATTGACTTCAAGACTATTTTTTATCTGCTAAAAGTTTTGATCTGATATGTACTGAAATACAATCAGAGCACAAGTCTTATGGTGCTGTCAGTCTCTGCTCGATTATCATTCATACTTTTAAAAAAATATAAGGATAACATTCAAGGAGCAGAAACCGGTCTGATCCTTCACCACTGCAAATTTACCATTTATTTTGTTAAAATTATATTGTTTTTTTTAGCAGTTGGTCTTTGAATGAATCACCTAAAGGTCACACATAAGTGTCTTAATAGAATTTCTTTAGTCCCCTTCTGTAACAGTTTGAAAAATAATAGTAAATTGTGTTTAGAGGAGATTAAAACAGGAAACCTGCAGATCTGGGACTTCCTGTTCATAAGGAAAAATACTCCAGTTTATTGATGTGTTTCTTGTAGAATATTATATTGCCAATAGAAAATATTAAATCAATTCAAGAATTAGTGTATTACTATATAGGGAACTGGATCTTTCCTCCATTGCATTCTGCTTCTATTTAATGCTAGGGGTAAACACAGAGTTCCTTGACACTACCACTACTCATGTTTGTGCTTAAATTGTTTGTGTGTGTTGCGTAGATCTGGCTAAAACCAATTTATTTTCAATGTTTGGAGAAAACAGCTATTTTCTTCCCTTTTGCTTTTGCAAGGTAGTCAGTGAAGAATAAATGACCCTACCATAGTGAAGATGGGTTAAAAGAGGAAGTTCAACCAGAACAATTAATAATGCCTTATACAAATGTGGTAACTGCTGTGGTTTTCTTCTCTTCTTCAAATGGTGCCATTTCAACCACAGGAATTATTTGAAAATACTTCTTACTTTACCTAAAAGCTTTTAAATTTGGTTGCATGCTTGTATTGGAATCTTTATCTTTTCCCCAGAGCACGATGTTCATATCTCCAAAAATGTTTTCTATTTGTTTCACTTTTGTCTTCTTACTTCCTTTGAGTTTCTCTTTCACTTTTGATGCTGAAGATCTTTTTTTTCTTCAAAGTTCACAGATTTTATCCCTGATCCATTTCAGACAATATGCTTTGCTTTACAGGTCTGTGTTGCCTATGAATCTTGACTATGAATATTACTTTTCAGTGCATTTAATGTCATCGTTTATAAATTGAGTAAGTAATATATTCTTGTACTAACTCATTTTTTGTTAACATGTTATCATTTGATAATATCATTGGTATTCTGAGTACAAACGTATGAGTTCAGATATATACTATGTAGTGTGTACATACATAAAGACCTCGTCAAGTTACAGCACACCCATGCTTTCTTTTTTCTGACTGTACTCTACATGCCTAGTTTGGGATTGCGCAACCTGCTCCTTTTTTTTTTTTTTTCATATCACATGCATTATTCCTACTAGGCTGTAATCTGGCAAGTGCATTATAGTTAGAAATGGTTGTTCATCTTTCTGAAGCTTAGCATGAAGACTTTTGAACTGGAAATTGAACCTTGACTTTGAAAATGCCCTTGTATTTAATTTTAAATACATGATTAGAATCACCAAACAATGTAGGTTGGAAGGGATCTCTGGAGGTTAACTGGTTCCACTCCCTGTTCAAAGTTGGCCTAGCTTCACCGTTAGAACAACATGCTCGAGGTTTGCACAATCAAGTTTTGAATATTTCCAAACCTGAAAATTCCACAACATTTTTGGGAAATCTTTGCAGGGCTGACTGATCTCCTGATGAAGAATGTTTTCTTTATGGTCAATAGGAATTTACTTCGTTGCAACTTGCAACTGTTCCCTCTCATGTTGATTTTGCACCTCTGAGAAGAGTCTGATTGTGTCTTCTGCATAACCACCTACAAAACTGCCGAGCACACACACCTCTCACAGCCTCTGCCCATGTGTTATGTGTTCCAGCTCCGTAAGTTGGTGGCCCTTCTCTGGACTTGCTCCAGTTTATTGATGTGTTTCTTGTAGTGGGGACCCCATAACTGAACTGCTCCAGATATAGTTTCAGATATCCCAATTAGAAGAGAATAATCTTTTCCATCGTCCTCCTGGTTATATTCTATCTAGTACAGGACAGTATGCAGATAACCCTCATTGCCTCAAGGACATGCTGCTGTCTCATCCTCAATTTGCTGTCCATCAAGACCCCAAGTCCTATTCTGCCAAACTCCAGATCAGATGGAGATCTGTACTGTTGCATGGAGTTATTTCTTCCCAGGTGCAGGACTTCCAGGCCCCTGATCATCTTTGTGGCCCTCCTCTGGACTCATTCCAACAGCTCTATGTCCTTCATATGTTGGGGACTCCAGAACTGGACACAGTACTCCAGGTGGGGTCTCATGAGAGCGGAGTAGAGGGGGAGATTCCCCTCCCTTGACCTGCTGGTCACTCTTCCTGTGAAACAATTAATTAAAAAACGGAGATTATAGTCAGCCTTCTATCCAGGTTCAGCATGATGGCTGACAAAGTGATATCAAGGGAAGGAGCAGGAGGTTGGAACAGAACTGGTAAAACTGTGGATCAGAAGGTGAATGAAGTGACAGATTGTCACTGGTGCCACTTACATGCCTGCTTTCTCTGTCAATCTCTTTATAATGCTTCTTCTTGTGGATTTGTTAACATATTTTAGGTTTATGGTTTCTTTTTCCAAGCATGTGTACATAAGCAAACTTCTTATAGCATCAACAAATAATGTAGATAATTTTTGCCTCTGATGGTTACTAGTTTTGGAATCTGCACCAGGGAACTTTTGGGTGTCCCAGAATGTATCCATTCTCATGATCTTGCTTGGATATTCCATATGTGGCTTCATACAACCTGAGTATAAAAAGCTTTTCGTGCCCAATTATGAGTGAGGCAGACTGCCTATTTTAAAGCACCACTTGGAGGCCTTGGATTTAGAGTCCTACTCTCTGAAATGTAAAGATCAGATGGACACTCTTAGCCCACTTAGTCCCAGGAAAATATCCTGTTAATAAGTTGCCATGTAAGGATGAGCACCACTTCTTCCTCATGTAACTGCTTCTTCTTTAAAATATGGTTGAGGTTGCATGTTGGGAGGATAAGAAGGGAAGACAGAGGGTTTCTTAAATCTGCTTGGCTCATGCCATTTGAACCAGATCGTTCCAGTCCTAACTAGTTTTTGAAGCCCACTACAGGTTCACTTGGAATAAGGGCATTTAGCTACTCAAAGTGCTAGCTGTTGTTAAAAAGAGAAATTTTCTTAACAAACAGTGAGTGTCTAAAGATGATTTATGGGGCTTTGAGCAACCTGGTCTAAGTAGGAAGTGTCCCTGCTTATGGCCGGACGGTTGGAACTAGATGATCTTAAAGGTCTTTTTCAACCTAAACCTTTCTATGATTCTATGATTCTTTGACGAGATATTATTAGGATGAGATGGTGCCTAATGGGATTGTTTGGGGATAGCAGGTTTTGACTTGTGTAACCTCAATGGGATTGAATCCCATTATAAATAAGGTATGACCTTTTGTGTGCTTGAGTGTATTGCTGTGCCTGGAACTGTCTCCACAAAACATCTAAATGTCACATCAAGGAATTCAGTACAATAGAAAATGTTCTGCTACTGTATGAATTTCTGTGTATTCATGTGCAATACGCATACATATATACATATGTATATCTAAAATTATACCATGTTTGGTGATCTTATCTCAAAAAAGATTAAGTAAATGAGAAAAAAAAAACAGCAGTGAGGTTCAGAGGTGAGCAATTGCTTCTGTGCAAGAACTTTCACAGCCAGAACTACTCTGCTTAGCATAGAAATAATAATGGAAGGTGAGATACGTAAATGATGATCTCTGAAAAAATGAAGGGTGTGGAGAATGGACTTAGGAATGATTGGCCATGCAATATATGAAGAGGAAGATTCCCAATTAAATTACCAGACATCAGGTAGAAAAGAAGCAAAAAGACATTGTGAAATACATAATGAATGTATTTCACCACACAATCGCATATACAATTCTTTGGCAATAAAGCATGTGACAGGAAGAGAATGCATTGGTTCAAACAGAAATTGATCAGACTTATGGAAGAATATCAGCTGAAGTGTTGAGCACAATGGTGTCAGTGCAAGTTTTGGCTTAGGACATCCATACAAGACAATCTGCCAGGCCATGGGGAATATGCTGGGGGAATGATCTGTGCCTGTACTGGTTTATGTTTGCATAATCATGTATTAAAATGTTGACTGTACTGGACCAAATAATTCTTGCGTTTATAAATGTAATGGAGTTCTATTGAGTCCTGACTGAAGTTTACTAAATATTTTTCCTCTGAATATTTTTTGCAATATTAAATAGTTTTGAGACTGATCTAAGCTTGGTAACTAAACAGTAAATGCTTTAAAAGACAAGTAGAGTATAAACTAAGCAGTTCTTTTAATGAGAATGTGCCTGGTGATATGGTGATTTTCCTACTGAAAACAGAAAACCAGATAGGGGAAAAAGAAACAAAGCAAAAGAAAAATTCAAAGCATGGCAATATTTTCAGCTTTAGTTTTTTTATTCCTTAATAAGAAATATAAAAATACCTAACAAAGAGTCATTAGGGGCTGTGTCGTTTTTCAGTCTCAAAATGGGATCTTTGCCAGATAATTGTACAGGGCTGGCAGAATTTTCCAAAAAGACCAATGGGGAAACATGTGCCCTCTGTGAAGCAGCAGCTGGAAACTGGGGTGTGTCGGATAGCAGTAGAGACCTCTGGTTAGAAAAGTAAATCAGCCTGAAAAGGTAATATTTATGGTGGTTCTCAGGCTCTGTAGCTGAATCTTACTCCTAATTTAGGTGTCCACCTAATTTAGGTGTTTAGGTGAACACATACTTGGCATCTTAGTTCCTCTTGCAGCAAAATGATATTGGAGAAACACATGTGATGGAGCCTGGGCAGCTATGTATCTCTCTGAAGCAGACACATCCTATCTGACCACCTTAATTTCCTTCAAGCAGTGTTGACTGTCTTGACTAGATCTCCACTGACTATAATGTGACTTTAACCACCCACATGTATATGTCTTAACCTTGAAGTGAATCCTGCTTTCAACTGCAGCTGTTACAAACAGTTCATTGGCTTTTTCCTGCTCTATATCATTCCTATGCAACCTTTTTTGCTATGATAACTGGTTTATGCCCCATTCTGTTCTAGTCTGTTATTTGTCCCTTAATTTCTTCACATCCACATAGAATCATAGAATCATAGATCATACTGAGTTGGAAGGGACCCTCCAGGATCATTGAGTCCAACTCCTGTCCCTGTCCAGGACACCCCAGGAGTTACACCATGTACCTGAGAGCATCATCCAAATGCTTCTTGACCTCAGTCAGGCTTGGTGCTGTGACCACTGCCCCGGGGACCCTGTT
Source organism: Aegotheles bennettii (assembly GCA_013398125.1). Taxonomy (NCBI): domain Eukaryota; kingdom Metazoa; phylum Chordata; class Aves; order Caprimulgiformes; family Aegothelidae; genus Aegotheles; species Aegotheles bennettii. Next base: position 15,629 of record VZRW01008829.1, read on the forward strand.
CCAGTGATCTATCACCTTCTAGGTAAAAAATATTTTCCTGATATCTAACCTAAACCTCCCTTGATTCAGCTTCCTGTTGTTACTGTGAGTCCTGTCATTGGTCACAGAAGTGAAGAGATCAGTACCTGTCCNACCTCAGTCGCTCCTCATAAGCCATCCCTTCTAGGCCCTTCACCATCCTTGTGGCCCTCCTCTGGTCTTGGTCCAGCAGTTTGATGTCCTTGAACTGCAGAGCCCAGAACTGCACACAGTACTCAAGGTGAGGCCGCACCAGTGCGTAGTAGAGCAGGACAACCACCTCTCTTGACCAGCTGGCCAAGCTGTGCTTGATGCACCCCAGGACAGGATACAGTTGGCCCTCCTGGCTGCCAGGGCACACTGCTGGCTCATATTCAGCTTGCTATCAACCAGGACCCCCAGGTTCCTCTCAGCTGTACTGCTCTCCAGCCACTCATTCCCCAGTCTGTCCATACCACCCGGGTTGCCCCATCCCAGATGCAGAATCCGGCACTTGCCCTTGTTGAACTTCATGTGGTTGGTGATTGCCAATTTCTCCAGCTTGTCAGTGTCTCTCTTCAGGGCCTGGCTGCCCTCAAGGGAGTCAACAGCTCCTCCCAATATAGTATCATCTAGAAATTTGCATAGAAACCCTTCGAGTCCTGCACCCAGGTCATTGATGAAGATGTTGAAGAGGACTGGGCCCAGGATGGAGCCCTGTGGAACCCCACTAGTGACCGCTCTCCAGCCTGATGTTACTCCATCCATGATCACTCTTTGTGCTCCACCCGTGAGACAGTTGCTCACCCAAAAGACACAGTTATTGCAGGACATCTGTTCTCCTAAGTCGTGTCATGAAAAAGCATGTTATAAAAATAACTGTGGAAAGTTATTGTATGTATGAAGCATTTGATACAGTTTCCCACAACATTCTCCTGAAGAAACTCGCTGCTCATGGCCTGGACGGGAGTACCCTTTGCTGGGTCCAAAACTGGCTGGATGGCCAAGCACAAAGAGTGCTAGTAAATGGAGTCACATCCAGTTGGCAACTGGTCACCAGCAGTGTCCCCCAAGGCTCTGTACTGGGGCTAGTTCTGTTTAATATCTGTATTGATGATCTGGATGAAGGCATCGAATGCACCATCAGTAAATCTGTGGATGACACCAAGTTGGGTGGGAGTGTTGATCTGCCTGAGGGTAGGAAGGCGCTACAGAGAGACCTGGACACGCTGCAATGATGGGCCGAGGCCAATTGTATGAGATTCAACAAGGCAGAGTGTTGGGTCCTGCACATGGGCCACAACAACCCCATGTAAAGGTACAGGCTTGGGGAAGAGTGGCTGGAGAGCTGCCTGGCAGAAAAGTATCTGGGGGTGCTGGTAGGCAGATGGCTGAACATGAGCCAGCAGTGTGCCCAGATAGCCAAGAAGGCCAACGGCATCCTGGCCTGTATCAGAAATGGTGTGGCCAGCAGAACTAGGGGAGTGATTGTCCCCGTATACTCAGCACTGCTCAGCACTGGTGAGGCTGCATCTGGAATACTGGGTTCAGTTCTGAGCCCCTCACTCAAATAAGACATCAAGGGGCTGGAGTGGGTCCAGAGGAGGGCAACTAAGCTGGAGCACAGGTCTTATGAGGAGAGGCTGAGGGAGCTGGGGTTGTTTAGTCTGGACAAGAGGAAGCTGAGGGGAGACCTTATCGCTCTCTACAACTACCTGAAAGGAGATTGGAGTGGGGGGGTGGCCGGTCTCTTCTCCCAAGTGATGAACAATAGGACAAGAGGGAATGACCTAAAGTTGCACCAGGGGAAGTTCAGGCTGGATATTAGGAAATTTTTTTTCTATGGAAGGGGTGGTGAGATGTTGGAACAGGCTGCCCAGGGAAGTGGTAGAGTCACCGCCCCTGGAGGTGTTCAAATAACTTTTGGATGTGGCCCTTGGGAATTTGGTTTAGTGGTGGACTTGGAAGTCCTGGGTTGATGGTTGGGCTTGATGATTTTGAAGGTCTTTTCCAAGCGAAGTGATTCTATGATTCTATGAAAGTATAGTAGAAGCAATGAAATACATTCTAATCTTGAGTGTATGAATTCTGTCACAAACTTTTCTCTAGGTAGCCTTTATTTAATTCTTCAAGAAGTCTAGAACTTCAGATCACATTTTTTGCCTTTAATTTTACAGTGCCTAGCAAGTCTTCGATTAAGCTGTGAACTGCTGCAGTAATGCAAATAATTAAAAAATATGAGTAGGCAGCAGGACTTTTCATCAGTATAGAATTACTCCTTTGCTGAAGTATTAGTAGCTATAGGAGCTTAGGTCCTGATTCAGCCAAGTCAAGTCATCATTTTCACTTTAAAGTTGGAAAAAATCTAACATTCTATAAGGGGTTTTGTTTATCTCATTTTTTCTCCATCTGAGATTTCTAATTCCCTTTATGAGTTCTTACTCAGTCAAAAGTGTTTACAGTGGGGACTATCATTTAAATACGGATAGCAACTAATAATAACTAGGAATCATGAAAATTAGAAGCTGAAAATACCTATTACATCGTTTAAACCCATCCCCTATCATTTCAGGATTGTTCCCTGTAGTATAATTTCCAGTGCTTTGTTTGGTCCAGTTATAAATGACTTTACTTCCTTGCATCATTCTCCTAAGAACACTATCACAATATTAAATGACTCCTTGTTATCCCCCTGCCCCTGGAATGAAACTATGACAATTTTAACTTATCCTGACTTCTTACATGTATGAGGTATCCCCTTTTTGGTACCTTTAACTTTCACTTTTTGCAGTTTTGGACCTTCCATCATCCCCAAGGTAACTGTTCTTTCAGTTTTTATTTGCATTCTATGAGTTTAGTTTTTAATTTTTCCCCATAAGCTGTTCCCTCCATTTCCTTAATTGTTTTTATTGAGCTTTTTGCTGAATTCTCACATTTATTAACATCTCTGTGGGCCTGCTCCCCTTTCCTACTGAAGTCAGCGGGAAAAAAATGAAGGTACATGTTACTATTCATCCATAATAAGTTTTATTTTCTTTGGCTGAGTCGAATGTTTGAGTATTTAGTAGTTTCCATATCTAATGGGACTATCCTGAGTCCACATAGTCATCACCTAGCTCAACCAATTATTTTAGTTGGCAGGCTTTTTATTAACTTGACTGTGTCTGTCTAGCTTCCAGATCAGACACAGTTCACATTCTACCAGCCTGAGACACTGGCAAAATTTGTTTGCAACTCTACGTGCCCACATGGAAACACTCTGAGGACACAATCAGTAATTTTGAATATCTGAGGCCAGCAACATTGATACAAATAGTATTTAGTCAGAGTCCTTTGCTTAATATCAGAAGTACTGCTTACATACTCACATGAGATATACAGTGTGAAGCTGTCATCCTTAAGTTACCTGCTATTTTTGGTACTTTCTCTCCAAAATAGTGTAAAGTGTTCATATCACCCTAGACAGTAAAATGGTTCCCTCATATGTGTGGCTCCAAATGGAGAATGCTCAGGGTAAGAGTTTATATGGAGCCATCAGCATTTTGTCTGGGACTGGATGCATGATCCCTGTGATTACTTTCCCAGTTTGTAATGCCTGTTGACAATTTGGACAGTGTATTTGAGGAAAAGAGATGCTTAGGGGCTAACAGCAAGCACTTATTCAATTTTTTAGGGGATTTCTGCACATACGGATGCACTCCTATACATATTTTTTTGCTCAGTGGTTCACAGAGACCTTACATTAGGCAATTTCAGTATAAAAACTTTATAGCTGCAAGAACAAAGTGCACTATCACTTTACAGATCCTGAAGAACATTTATGCCCCACTTGTGCATAAATTACTAGTTTGGGTACTGTATGAGCAATATTTTGTGTATAACCTTATGACTGAGACAAGGTCTGCTTGAAATAAAATAATTTATTTTCCTCTGAGCTTTAAGTGTATTATGTTGTGTCTGAGCTGTCTGGCTGAAGCCCACTTATTCTTATTAAGGTGTACTTTCCACCATGTCCCTGTGCTGTGCTGGAGCAATATTTGCAAGACATTCTCATGAGTCTCATCAAAGTGATCTTTACATCCCCTTACTGAATATGGAGTGAGCAATACTAACCTGCTGCTTTAGTGAAAGTCACCAAATTGGGAAAATATCAGAGATTATCAGTGAATTGGCAAGACCTTTATGGACTGGGAAGGACCATGGATGTGGTCTCTCATGGATACTCTCCTGGATGTGGAGGTGGGTACTGAGCTACTGGAATGGCCAGTATCTGCTAAACACTTTGTTAGCACCAGCTTTTCTGGTTAATCCTCACAAAGACCTTTGTTAGCCAAGCAGCCTGTGGTGCCCAGCCTCCTTCCCAACTGGAGCCTTCATAGGAGCTAGCCATTAATTTCCAGAGGATTGCTCAACTTGAGACTGAAAAAGTAGTTATCCAGTGCAGGTACACACAGTGAGTGCTCACTCTTAGTGGCTATCACAATGCCCTGGGCTGGTGTTTCTGGGCGTGCTAAATGCCAGTGTTGGGAAAAGATAGGGAAGATTAAGGAACATAAGGATTAGTGGCACTATAAGGGCTTTCTATCCCTGGGCAATTGCCACTGTTCATTTTCATTGATATTAGTAAGTACAGCATGAGCCAAGCAGTAGCACCCTAATAGCTTCATTACGTGGAAATCTTCTTGTTTCCTAAAAAAAAAAAATACAAAAGAAACACATTTTAGCATATAGGTTAGAGTTCAGACTCTAATTTCGTATTCCAGGACAGTAGTTGCACTGTGTGCTTTAACTTTTGGCTATGGTGCTGTGTTTATCAGTCTGGTAAACAGTCTGCTGCTAGGCTGGGGAATATACCTGGTAGCTCTTGAAAGCACAGACATTTTAAATGGACAGCAATTACAGTGCTTGCACAGCCTGAGCTTTCTGTCCAGTAGAAAAGGGGTTAAAGCTCAATAAGGATTGGGCCGGAGGAAGAGAAAAAACCCTAGGCAGAATGTCTCCACACAGGGAAACAGAGAACAGTTAATTTGTGCTCCAAAGTGCCAAGGACAGCAGAAAAAAGCAACTAGTATAAATAATTAAAGCAGAGATTAGATAAATATTTGGGGAGGGGGTACTGCGATGCTGTAATTGCTGATGTTGAGGAGAGGTGGACTTCTGTGATTCCTGGCCCCTTTTGTTCTAAGGTTTCCTACAGCCCATTACTTAGTAGCCTGCCACTTGCCATCATTTTTAGGATTTAAACCACTCTTTCTTTTTTAAAGCTTGCATGCGAATGAACAGTAGAACACAGACTGCAATGTGACCCTATCGTGCAGTACGGTTTTTTGATTCATTCATTTTTCTGGGCTTTATTTCTCCAGAGCGTGTCCTGCGTTGGCATCCTGAGCCCTGCAAGGGTCCACAGGGCTAAGTGGAAGGAATACAAATGCTTCACCGGAGCCAGACTCAGGCTGGGACAGTTGCTGTCAATACACTGAAGTTGAAATACATTGACAGGGTGGTGGGGGAGGTGTTCTGCAGTGCTGCAGATCCCAGGAATACCTTATCTCGGGAGCAGAGAATTATGGTTTTTTTACACGTTCACCAGCACGGTTGTTCCTTGTTTCTGGGGTAAACAGCAACAACATCAGGTAACAACAGAGCCTGGGTTTTATAGTTTAAAAGGGGGAAAAGCCAAATATGGTTTAGGAACAAGGAGTAGCTTTACACATAAACATATATATATAACATATATATATAATACTTAAAGACTGTAGGAGATTAAACTTGAAACTGATCTTTAAAAAAATAAATATTGTGCTATTGAAGGAAGGGGAAATAAGCGAGCAACTTACATCAAAATATTAAACGTTCAGTGCCTCATTTCTAACAAAGCCTTTAAAAATGAAGCTTTCATTACAGCACTCGCCAGAGCACAGGAACACTTGCAGACACATCCAAGGGCACAGAGCTCTGTTAATCTATCAATTGAACCCCTTTGGTTTTTCGTGTCTGTTTTCCTACGTTCGCATTCTTGTCTTTCACGGTATGAACTGGTAACCTTAAAAAACCCCTCCCCTGTGAATTGCGGGGTTCCGCGCCCCGGCAGCTCCTGCGGTGATCTCGGGGTATCCTCCGGCCCCCCGCGGTGGGTGCGCGCCCCCGCGCCNCTGTAAATGATTCCTATTCTTTGCTCCACAGAACATCCGATGTGGTGCCCAATCGGCTGGGGAGGCTGCACAGACGTCAGGGTGTGTGTGTGTGTGTGTGCGTGTGCCCGCACAGCCGGCTGCAGCTGGAGCCTCCATTAGAGCAGCCCTATTGATTCCTGATTCACACTGCGGTAACAGGGCTAGAGTGCAGGGCGGGGGAGAGAAAGGCAGGGGGAGAAAAAAATAAATCCCAGCGGCTTAAAAACAGGAATTAACCGGAGGCACACCGGGGCGTGCGTGCATATGTGCGGCACATACACGCTGGGTTGCAGGGCTACGCCGCTGTGCTGTCTGCTCAAAAAAACACCAAACCGAACAACAACAATCTCCAGGCAGAGCAATCCCCACACCTCACGAAACAACAATCTGCCCAGGTTTCAGGTCCCGGGCGCGCAAGGATCGATGTTTTCTCGATGCTGTTTTCGCACACCGAAGCTGCCCGCAAAATGTCTCTGTTTCATGGAAGGACTGCAGGAGCTGCGCGCTTCAAATGGCTCTTTCCCTATGCACCCAGTTACCCGCCCGGGGAAGGTGGGGGGGGGTTAGAAATACAGCTCGGGGGCTGTCAGACACAGTGCACAGAGAGCCCCAGGAAGCTGCTCTGCGTTTTCTGGGACTCATTTTCTCGTGATGCATGATGCACAAAGTGCCACTGCAAGCTGAGGTGTAAAAACAGGGGGGGGGAATGGTGTTTCGGGTAGTGACTGAGCTTTCCTCTTCCTCTGAGGTTTCTTCCCCAGCTAATATCAGGGAATAATTTATAGGTGCGTGTTAATATGTTGCCTTGGTATTTCAGCACCTCTGCGAAGAAAATCCCCGCAAAGAAAGCGGCTTTTCACAGTCCCTGCGTGTCAGTCTGGCAAACTGTAGCTGTGAGCAGTACAAAACAAAGAGGGGGGGAGAGGGAGAGGGGGAACCCCCCAGCACCGTTATCTGTTTAGGAGGTGGGGGAAGGGAGGACGGTAATACCTTTAAAAAACCGAAAGGCGGTAAGCCATTATTAGCAAAAGCTATATTGAGCATGCTTGCCAGACAGGCAGCGCAGCTCAGCTCTAGTTCCGCCCAGACATGTGCCTTGCCATTTTCATTTTAATCAGTCTGCTCAGGATGGCTGCTGATTCATTTTGCGGGATGGCCCCCTGGGAGCCAAGGTGGAAGCCTGAGGCGAGCAGCTATTGCATCAATGCAGCACTCTACATCAGACACAGGGAGGGGAGGCAAGTCCTCGGCAGCAGATCGAGTTCAAAATACCAGCCTCGCTATTAAAAGACAAACCAGCACCCCCTCCAACACATAAAACCTCAGTGGAAATAATAATCAAAAAAAAACCCAAACCAAAAAACCTCCCAAAACCCACGATGAAATATCCAACACCTCCCTTCCCGATTCATTGAATAAAACACAATTAGCGGAGAAAAATCTCTTCTGCTGCTTACTTCCCCCTGTAACCTAGAATCGCTGGAGCTACCATTTCTTTTCACAGCTCCTCGTTTAAAAAGAAAAAGGACGCTCTCTATTTCTCTATTTACCTGATAACTAGCTGGGGGTGGGATACCTGATTTAGCTGGAGACTTTGATTTGTGGGATTGACAACCTTATTATGCAGTGAGCTTATTATTGATATTATTCTGCTCTCGGTTGCCATGACCACCTTGTGAGAGACATTCAATTTTCTCTCTTCCATCATCATTATCTATGAGGCCATCTGTTGTGGAAAATGAATTCAGCCTCATTTGCATGACTGATAAGCAAATTTTTTTTTATCTATTTAACAGAAGGTCATATGCCGGGGATTTGGAGCTGGTGAAAAAAAAAAAAAAGTGGAGGAAAAAAAAAAAGGCATCTCGAGAGGATGAGTGGGAGTGCGTGCATTAGAGGATGTATGTGGAAGTAAAACAGATCCCTCAGGCCTGCTAGCCTATCCTACTGCATTTGTCATTCCTGCCAGGGCGACATTTTTTTCCCCCTAAGCTTCTGCACAGTAAAGAGAGTGAGAGCTTTTTCCCTGCAGTCTTCTTGAAGCCCCCCTGATTTTTTTACTCAGTGTTGGTGGGTGTATTTTAATTTTTTTTTCAATTCCCTGGAACATGGGGTATCTTTTCAGTGTTCAATGAAGAAAAAAGCAGCCTTTTCTGGGTCTCTGTGGTATGCTTCTTACTCCTCATCCTTTCAAAGTTGTAGTAAGCCAGGGTGTTTCTTAACCGTGCTGAAATGTCTTGCTTATGTTTAACTTGTAAATGGTTAACGGTGCAGGTGTGGGCTGTGTTTTGTGCAGGGTGGGGGTTGACTCTTGTAGCTAACTGGAAAGATTATTGTGATTTTTGCAGTCGTTTCGTAGCTTGTACTTAAATGTCCATTGTTTGCTCTTTTCAAGTTCTTCTGGCAATACTGCAGTGCAGCCGAAATTGTATTGGGCTGTAGAATAGCTGATAAAAAATCCTAAAGTGTGTGTTTACTATACGAACGCATAATGTTGCATGCATTGAGCATGTTGTTGTTTATATAAACTTGCTGCATGTTGGACGGTACTTGTTTGATATGGAGAACTCGAGACAAAAACTTCACAGATTGGAATGCTCAATGACAGCCGAATACAATTAAATAAAAGATGATAAGATACTATGTTTTTACACTAAAACGACGTTTGAAAACAGTGGATTTGTACTTTAAAGGGGAACACTCTTATAAGAGTAGCATTTTGAAAGAACACTGTCTTAAATGTTTCGTATCTATAACAGTTCCTCTTTAAAGAGAAAAAAAAGCTTTGTAAATAAGGGATGGTTAAGTCAGTTAATTCTCTGAAAACATCATATTTTATACTTCAATTTTAACATAGTTCCGGTAAGTGTGGCTGTAGTCCGTATACATTTAGTGCAAATTCGTTAATCTTATTAATTTAGTGCTAAAAAGTAACTGAAGAATATTTAAAAACCCTACTTCTATTAGTTAAAAAGAAACGACTTAGTCTCTTCTGGCAGAGACGTTACATAGGTTTGCTTCTTTTATTTGTCACTAGCAAACTTTAAACTCAATGGAACAGAAACATGCCATTTTCTGCTGAGCACCGAGCAACGTGCACAGACCGACCTGAGCAAACAGGAGGGGTTTTTAGGGTTTTTTAGCGTTTATTTGTTTCCTGCAGAAGGTGCGTTTACCTAAAAGTAGAGTTTTCACACGATAAATGCTTTGCATGGTTGACGATAGTCCTCTTAAAGACAGAAAAAGGAAATATGCAGTACTCTCTTTCTGGCAAATAAATGCAATTGGATTTTATTTATCATCTGCGGGAAATCTCTTCTGATATTTCATGCTTGCAGTGGAGAAATGGTCGTGGGCGCTGAATTTCAGATGGAGAGAAGTTTCACTTGTATTGAGGTCAGCTGGAGACCAGATCTCTGAGTTGCCTACATTAAGTAACTTACGCCAAATTACTTGATTAAAATTCCTCTGTTTTTCTTTGTTTTAGAAAACACTGCAGCAGATCTAGCATGAACTGTGATAATCTATTGCTGATAGGTGTTTAAAGGGTGCTCTTTTCTCCTACCTTTCTCATTTCGGAAAGAGTATCTTTCTTGTAGATTTTTAAAAAGGAATAACATGTAATCCCCCCTTGGCATCGGCCATATTTATCTCGCCTGTTGGAATTTGCTGTGGAAGTTAGCTCCCGGGGCTAATGTCAGGCTCGGGGTTGGGTGCAGCGCAGCTCCAGGGGCTGGGTGGGCTGTTTTGGAACCACACGAGTTTCCTCAGCGGACTTCAGCTGGGAGGAAGGGGTTGCCATGTGTTAGCAGGCTGTCTTATCGCACGCAAAGGTTGAAGGCTGCGTCTCATCCCCTCCTCCCCCCTCCACTTGAATTATCAGCGTCTTCCAAAGGCCGGTGAATAAAAAAAAACCCGGTGAACTTCGGGAAAAGCTTAACAGATAGCACAGCCGGTTCCCTTCCCCTGCCCCCCAAAAGTTAATTATCGAGCTTGGTTGGATTCCTCCTCGCCACCCTGACATTTGACTGCTGCTAATTCACTGATTAATCTCATTAACGTGATTATAGCGGGATTTGGAGCCGGCTGCCATTGTTCTGCAGACAGCGCCATTCAGCCGAGCGCTCGCCGCCCGCTCCGCGCGGCG
>VZRW01008829.1:30179-166995 GCA_013398125.1 Aegotheles bennettii
GCGGCTCCGGGCCGGGCCGGGCGGGCAGCGCGGTGCCGGCCGCCGTGTGGCACAGCGATTAGCATAGGGATGAGCAGCGCTCCTGCTCGGAGCCGCCGTCGCGGGAGAAGATGTGCAGTGGGAAGTTGATTGGATGAGTGGAGAACAAATGGTGGGCGTTCAGCAGCCTGGGAGAGTTGTGTTGTCGGGAGCAGGTTCGGCAGTGCCGGCAGCACCTCGCGCCGTGCAGGGCAGCGCGGCCGCGGCCGGGGCCGCCTGAGGGAGCGGGGCCTGCCCGGGGGGCGCCTTTGGGCTGGAGCCCAGGGAATTCCTGTGGACTACTTTGTGTCGCGATCCTACGGCTCTGCCTGCGCGGTTCCCTGCAGGTAAATACGTGCTTTCACCGCCGCGGTGGTTGGCAGGGCACTTCGCTGCTGTTGGCAAAGTGATGGAAAGTTCAGCTCTGGGCAGGTAACAAAGGGGTGGCCGGGGCTGGTCCTGCTCCCACCCCAGCCCTCAGCGCACCCTCCCGCACACGGAGCCGGGGGGGCCGAGCAGCTGCGGGCCCGATCCTGCCCTCCCCGAAGTCAGCGGGGAGTTGACACCGCTCCCGGGGAACGCAGGAGCGGAGCTCTCAGCGGTTTTGTTTCAGCAGCGACTGCTGGAGATGCCAGATCTCCGCTTCCTATTTTCCAGAACAGTGTGGGCAGACCTGTGAAATTAGCGACTGCTGTCTCAGTGAAAGCCCAGATGTGGTTGGTTTTGATTGGTGTGGTCTGCGTTTGCTTGGCTGAAAGGGGAAAAAAGGTGATTTAGCACAATCTCAGTAGTAACGCTGAAATCTGAAGTTACTGATGGACAAATGACTGGCGATTCTCTCAGCTCCAGATGCCTCCCTCACGTATCAGTCCTTATAAAGGCTATTTTATTGGAAGGAGAAAACAAAAGAAGAGAATAAACAAGCTATCTTTGAATTACATCTCTTTCTGCCAGATAATAACACTGAGTCAGACTGGAATTCCACTTCTTGAACAGAGCATCCATTGACAGGCATTTCTTATATAATTCTGATGCTGTGTATAAAATATGGGGTGCTTTAACATTCAGTTAAATCTGATTTTTTCGTGTAGTCATTTAGGAGTATTTTTATCGAATTTTAATGATTCTTAATCTCCTTAAAAATGGTGATTTTCTTTTTAAGTGACCTAATTTTGAAACTGCAGTAAAGGTTGGGGTTAGGTATAAATTATTATCCATTAATTGTCTTTACATAGTTCTTGTGACTATTGTAGAACAGTTCAATGAATGATTTGCGTTCATTTGAGAAGTGTGGGTGTTTTCTTACCTTTCATTATGTTGTTTTGGAGAACAACAGCATACAGTTCCGAAGGATATTTAGTTTTTTACCTCTCCTTTTTTTTTTTTTAATTGACATTTCAGTTTTGTGTGGTGGTTTATTTTCAAAAATTACCAAACAAGTAAAAGTCTTTGTCGTGTCACTCTGCGAACAAAAAAAGAGAAGATATTGGAACAAATTGTTAACCATTAGTAGTCAGTTAGCAGGTACTCCTGATGATTTGTTAAGGTTCTTCAAGTTTGGAATGATAAGGTTAAACTTGGTTGCTGTGGTGTAGTGTGGTGAATATGTACATTTATGCTTCTTTGCAGTATGACACATGTAAAAACGATTGAGATGGCAATATAAGACTCCTAGCATTAGAAATAAAGAGTGATGGAAGACTATGCAATAAACCAGGGTTTTCACTGGGAAAAAAAAAAAGTAACGATTACATTTTTCTATAAACTACATTGATTTATCAAGTGAAACAAAGGGAAGAGTAAACAATTGCAATGAGTAAATGCAGAATTCGGTCCATTTTAAACTAATCTAAAAGTAGATTCAGTTTTACAGCCTGAACTTTCTGGAGAGTGAATGTTTTTCCCCCCACCCCAGTATTATAACCAACAAGGGCAATAGTTAAATACCAAATCTTTGCAGTGGTTTCTTTGTTTTAGGTTCAAATACCCAGTTATATGTCAGCATTTTCAACAAGGGCATCGGTTTTATCGTAGTAGTTCTTAGTTCCTGGTATGACTTTGTTGTTTTACTCTACAGTATTGTATCTTAGATATTATAGAATTGAGCAACTATGTGTTTGGAGACAAAGACAATTAAGGAAAGAAGAGGAGCTACTTCAGTGTATTCGGAGGTGTATTATTTCTCCAGATTTGCTAAGGACCATTTTTGAGGGTCTCTTTTTTTTCTGTTCTTTCCTATTTTGTTTAGTTTTTGTGTTGAGGTGATGAATAAGATATGCAAAGGAGTATTTTGATCACATACATATACATGCATGCACATACACTGCAATTTATTAGGTGGGCATGGAAACTTTGCCATATGGATGGCAAAAAAAGGTAGTGTTTTGAAAACTGTTCTTCTGCACCAGTCAGGCTTTTATGTGGGCTCCAAAACAGTGAAAATACAATTCTCATCCATCAGCATCTCCATGGGAAATCAGCATGGGCATTTCTTTTCAAGTGCACTGCACAAGCACATTTATAAAACAAAGTTGTCTGTGTTAGAACCTATTTCTTGATCAACTCTGAGCACAGTTGTTTTTTGTTTTGTTGAGAGATTCAGTGGTGGAAAGGTACTTTGATATTAAGTATGTATACAGCACTGAATATCCTTATGGAAGTACTCATTTTAATAACAGTTTGCCTGAACTTGGTAAATGTTTGCATCATGTTGATCAACTTCCGATAAAGATGTGAAGTTCTTGATAGTATAGTACAAGAAAACTTTATGGCTGTAGATTACTTACTGACCTTTCTTTTCTCATAATAGTACTGATGGGAAATCCTAATAAGATTATCACTGATGTTTTCAACAGAAGTGCAGCCAGATTTCTATGGAATAAAAATGGGTGCAGACCAAATAGCATCATCTTCTCCATATATCCTAGATTAAAAAGTCACAAGGAGAGCAAATCAAAGCTTTTGTAGGCTGTTGACAAAGATTATCTCTTTAGAATCCTTCACAGTATTTTGCTTTGATTAGAACCACTCTGCCTATTTTAGCCATAGAGGAAAAAGCAGCGAAACTTAATAAAACTGAAATGAAGGGGAACATCTTGTGTTGGGAGGGGGAGTGTGATGTGGAGACAGACAGACAAAAACCACAGCATGATTTTTGATCCCTTAAAGGAGATCATACTTTTAGTCAGGAAAACAGTAAACATTATTATTTGATTGGATTTCAAATCTGATCTCAGATGAAGCTGCAGATGTGGAACACAGTCATCAAGTAACAAAACTAGCCAGCTTGGTTGTGGAAATAACCAAGGCTGCAGGGCGCCCCATAGAGATCCATCAAATCAGGTCTGGTATAGAACTGTCTGGTAGGTTGTAAACATTAAGAAATCAATGTTGTGTCTGCCAGTAGACTCTTTGGTTTGCTGAAACTCTCACCTGCCTAATGCATCTGGGCAATTGGTTTCAGAAACCAGTCTCCTTCAGGATAAATTTTATGAATCTTTGGGGTCCATAATAACTAAATTGATTATAGCTGTGCACCAGGCAAACTCATTGAACATCTGTAAGATCACAGATTTTCAACCAAACCAGCACCAGGGTCTGTTATTTTGTGAAGTATTAAAAGTCTACATCTCTCATACCTTATGTCAGCATGGCATTTTTTAATCAGGAAGTTGATTAAAAAGGGCACGGTATACTACGGGTGTATGTTCACTTGGCATAACTTCAGCTGTTCCCGTCTCAATCTGGTGGGTGCTGCCCATCACTGGTTGCAGCAGTGAGGAGAAGCAGTGCAACACAGCGATTTTTAAAAAATTATCTTCATCCTAGGTTTTGAGAAGGCTGCTGTTTTGTTCCTACTTTGCATGAGCCTGCTCCTGATGCCAAAGGAAAGACAGCAATGGGCTTTGGATCAGGCCTGTAATATCTTTTTATAGAGTGATAGGCCAAACATATTTCTCACGCGGCTCCAGTAAAATAAAAATAAAACATTTCCTCACTTTTTCATGTTTTGTAATTAGTAAGATTGTTTACAGACAGAATGTAAAGGAGAGTATAGTAACTGTTCAAGAGAAGACTCTTTGGACTGCTCCCTGAATAGCTGATTATTTCCAGTCTCTCTGGTGATGTTTCACCCTCCACTCTCCCACCCTCCAAACCTCCCCAAAATGGTGATACTTGAAAGATGTAATGCCACAATATTTATATTACGTGTCAATAGCTTGCTTTATTCTTCCAAGGGAAATTCCCTTTTCTCCTCCTGTCTCTGGCCAATACCAGAGGATGGTACCAAGGGAATAAAATTTTATGCCTAATTTTAGTGTTCCTCTGCCTAATGTGGTGTGAATAAGTGCCGTGTTACAGCATTTAACCTAGTCCATCTTTGTCACTTCCTGAACAGTTCCTCGGTTCAAATAAAATAGCCAAAATGCAGAAAGAGAAGATATCCAAGGTTTGTTATGAGGCTAAACTGTAGGGACTGATTGTTCTTTCTCTTGGCATAGATGCTCTGGCATTCCTTCCAGCGCTGCAGCAGGGCATTCTCTCATGTAAGGAATACCCTTGAAAGGGGTTCCCTGGGCCTCTTGTGATACCGTGAGTCAGTGGCTCATCCCTTTATTTCTTATCTCCTTTCCCAGAATTAGCTGTTAAATCAAATGTCTTAATTTTCTGAATTTCCAAGTAGCTTATGCCAGTCCAGCTTCTAGATGCTAGCAATTCCTCTGTTATCTGAAGAGGAAAAGGCCCATGTTCAACTATGAAACTATGTTTATAACAACTTTGCATACATTGTCGCTGTCATGTCCCATGCATAAATATTCAGGATTGGTTTTTGGGTCCATGCATACTTAGGAAGAAATAAAACTGTTACGCCACAGAAAATGATAAGGTTGAGTGCAGGGCTTCTTATTTTCTGAGCATCTTTAGAGTGCTCGTGATATGTCTAAGACAAGTTGTTATGAATTCAGAATGGTGTTTCTGCAGTGTCTTGGTTATGCAGCATAGTTTGACTGATTTAAAAATCCACAAAAACAAACTCCTTGGGCTTGAGAGTTGACACTACGAAGTAATGCTTGTTTTTTCAGCATGCACACACACAAAGTCGATCCCGGGTCTTGCTAGGAAACACCCAGAGCTTACACAGGTCAAGTTAAACGATCTCCCCACATAGAAGAAGTGGTTTGTTTCAGTAG
This sequence comes from Aegotheles bennettii, assembly GCA_013398125.1. Taxonomy (NCBI): domain Eukaryota; kingdom Metazoa; phylum Chordata; class Aves; order Caprimulgiformes; family Aegothelidae; genus Aegotheles; species Aegotheles bennettii. The sequence continues at coordinate 35,390 of VZRW01008829.1, forward strand.
GGCTAAGGTGCCTGCACAGGTGGAATGCCACTGATTTACTAAGAGAGACAAACTTACTGGGTTCATCAAGAATTTCATAATCCTCCGATTCTTTGGCTGTGACCATTCTGCTCCCAATCTCGAACTCCACTTTTCATCAGACTCCAGATTTCATCACTTCTGGTGATGAAAAAACCATTTTTCTCAACCTTTTAAAATACTCTGCATGTTTGGACCTACCTGAGCTTAGAGGCATTACTCTGTGTGGAATTACTGGACTTCTGTTCCAGGGAAGTAGCATACTTCAGTCCTCAGGGTTAGTAGGCACAGGCCAGGCTGCAGCATTCTTACAAGAACTAAGGTTATTTTTGGACATTGCAAGTAAAAGATGCAGAGGAGTAAGTAGCAATGTCACAGCAGGGAAAAAGAATGAAACATTAAATTAAAAGAAAGCTACCAGTGGAAAACCTGAAGTCCTATTGACTGGTATATGGAATTTGATGCTAAAGACAATTAGAACTCCATGACCAATGGACATATGACCTCAAGAAAAAAAAAAGAACCTCAGAAATGCATATGGACAACAAGCTTGTTGAGAAGGTGTCAGAGGGCATACTTGTATGGAAGTCAGGAGTACTTCATGAACCCAAAGATCATCTGGAAAAGCAAAGGGAGCTCAGGTAGGTTTGTTTGCATATGCTACTTCTGCTAGTCTGTTTTTTTGGTTTTGTTTTTTTGTTGTTTGTTGTTTTTTTTTTAAAAAAAAAACTTTTTCACTGCCTTAAGAACTCATCCCTTCAGTTTGTCCATCCCTCTCTTAGAATAGCGTATAATTATAAGGGGACAGGGAACAAAGAAAATGCCTTTCAAATAGCCAGTTTATTTTAACAACACTGTCAGTCATAAGTTAAAAAAGATAACACAGACCACACCCAGTGTTCCTAAATGTGTGCTAAATATACATAAATGTATGTAGACATGTATATAATTTTTTTTACTAAATATCATTTCTTTGCACACAGGGACAAAACCAATGGCATTGAAACAGATACCTTAGTATGTCATTAAGAGGTGGGAAACATGAGACTGTTTGCAAGCAGTCTTTTAATGGGTCACCAAAACTCTGTTTTCTATGAATAAAATGTAGACATGTACTATGAACCTTCATACATACAGTCCCTTGCTTTCTGAGAAGAAATCAAATTAAGAACATTTATTTTTTCTTCAGGGAAAGAAAGTTAAGACATTTTGTTGTTGGTTCAGAGAACCCGCTCGCTGAATTAAACAGTAGCAGCTATCCATTTCTGTTTGTGGTTATTCAGGTGGATCTTGAATGAACATTCCCTTTTACCTTCAGGACACTGTCAGCATTTTTCATCATGTATTCTTTAAACTTCAAGAGAGAGTGTCTAGGAAGGCCTGTTTTACTTCTTTTACAGTGTGTTACTGCCTCACCGTTACAGCCGTGGAGAAGTGCTTGTTGCAGAAAGGCTGGTAACGTGTCTGGGTGAACTCCAGCTTCTCTGAAGAACCTTCTCAGGGGTCTCTACACTTTACAAACTGATCATTGCCTGTTCAGTCGTAGTTACTGCCGTATTTTTACACCTGGAATACGTGGTAGTCCATACCCTGTATGCCAGTTCTTCAAAGGGTGTTAGACTTAAAGTAGCCATCATTGATGGACTTTCTGAACTGCCCACTATGAGGCTGATCCATTTCATATTTTATGAGAAAAAATATATGTGGGAAAAGGATGAAAATTTTTATCTATGACCTTTCCAATCTAACAGTGCTTTTTTTGTTTTGTTGTTGCTTATCAGTGACCTTGACTGAGAAGGAGCAGATGATGATTAGAAGAAAGAAAAGAAAGAAAAGGGTAGATCTTTTCCATAGGTCTATTTGGGCTTTGTGACACAACAGACTGGAGAAAAGGCATACTTGAATAGTTTACCTTGAAGACTGAGCATCCTGATTTAGCAAATGCAGGCACTGCAAAGCAGTATGGGACAAAACACCCGGGCATTTCACTGCAGCAGCCACAGTGCTTCGTAGACAGTTCTGCAGAGCAGGTCTCATCCCATACACCTTCTTTCTTTGCCTCCTACCTGCCCAAGAGCCAGCACAGATTGCTACAGTGTTAATTCCAGCCAACTCCAGTGGAAAATAAGAGCATATGACAAGAGTGCACATATGTTAATGACTCATGCACCCTGCACTTCTTATTTGTTGTTTTATATGTTGTTTGTTACGGTTAATAAATTTTTATTTTTGTGAAAACTGTGATGTATTTGTTCTGTTTAAAGAACTGATATGGAACACCCTTTTCTTATACCTGCACTTCTTGCCAAATTCAGTAAAATGTGGTTAACTAGAGATTCATTTTTTTAACAGTCATAAGTATAGCTTACTCAAAGAGCAGAACAAGCAGATTCAAAGCAGTGCTGCCAATAACACATATCAGAGTATGCTTCTGAAAGTTCCAGAAATTGTATTCAGATTGACTCCTATAATTGTTCTTTTGTGTTCAGAATCACCAGTCTTTCTACTCTCACTGAAGGCACCTTCATTTTTGTTTTTAGAGGCAGTTTTAATTTACCAAATATACATCAGAAGCCCTTGAGCAATTCCTATATCTTTGTTTCCATATGCCAGGTAAATCACTTTAGGAACTAGGAAATAAAAGGTAGAGCAGGTTTTTGAGAATTATGGTTAATAAAGTAACTGTATCTTTATAAATATTGTGGTCTAGACAACTGCCTTTGCATTAATGTATTGCAAAAGGATTCCTAAAAATGTGAGCTTTACATAGATTTCATAATTGCACAGAAGTTAGTGAGCCGTCATCGCTTCATGTAACTACTCAGAAGTCTCACTTGCGTTTTTGTACCTGGAAGTTAAGCAGAAATGGGATACCTTGCTTTCTAATTTTCTGGCTTTCCTATACTTCACAAGTCACAGTTCTTGCACCTTTGTAATGATCACGTTCACTGTAGATTTGTCAACACCAAATTGCTAACCACTGGTAGCATCAGGGTTTACAGGTTCCCAGAGCCAATATGCCACTAGGTTCTTGGGGTATACATGCTTTTGGTTTTGAGGCATTTCCATTGAAAGATTGATATAAACTCAGTGCACAATTACAGGAACTGGAATCACAGTCTCCCATATCTAAAAACTTTGGTTCTGCTATTGACCATGATGGATTTGCATCATGATTGTTCCAGGGCCTAAATATCATGAGTCTTAGTGTGTTTAACCGGTTGAGGCATACTTGTAGTTCATTGCAAGTTTTCTGCTCCATCATCTACTTCTCCTCAATGTTCCTTCTTACTTGAAAAATCTGCTGATAAAATTGAAGCTCTGCATGTGCAGGGAAAACAGATACTACCCCATAAAAGAGACATAAGAATTCCACTGATTTGTTCCACGTGTGTTTCTAATGTTGTTATAGACGGAGTATGAAAAACTGGAAGCATGAAAATGGGGAAATGAAGGAAGAACCGGGGGCTCTTAAAAAAAAAAAAAAGCACAAAGAAAACAGGAATTGTCGGAAGCTGAGCCTAGACTCTTAAAATTCCTTAGGCAGAGTTCTGGGGTCCCACAGTGCATTGACAAGGATTTCCCCCAAAAATGTCTGCAAATTGCATTAACTATCCCAAATTCCAAAGTCTTTCTGTCTAGTAGAGTCATTTATGGAGAACACTGTATTTCTATGGGCCTTCATAGGTGCCTCTATAGTGTTCAAGGAGCATCTGGATGATGCTCTTGGTTATATCATTTAATTTTAGGTAGCCTTGCAAGGAGCAGGGAGTTGGACTCAGTGATCCTTATGGGTCTCTTCCAACTTGAGATGTTCTATGATTCAAGATAACATGGGTCCTAGACAAGCTGCATTCCCAAGAGCTGTTGACATTCCCAAGAGCTGTTGAGTTGCACAACTGTTACTGGGAAAGGTTTCTACTGTAAGCTGGACTTTAGAATAATAGGCTTTAGGAGAAGTAAAGGCCTTGTCTTACTCATCTGTACTATTTTGATGTAAGGATGCAAGTCAGTCAGGAGATTTCTCCCATCCCTCATTTTGGCCAGCTGAAAGATGAAGAGAAAAAGAAAATGAGGACTGGAAACCGAGAAAGCAGAATTGATAACTTTCCTGGCAAATTTGTCATTGATACATACTATGACTTCTCATATATGAGAATTACAGATTTCAGACCATAGCTTAATGTTTTTAAAGAAGAAATTCTGACCTCACTGTTAACTGTAACCCTAAGATGACTAAAAATGTCTCAGTTAGTGTTCACACATACACTTGTTATTTTTCTGCTGAAACATCAAAATGTTAGAGCCATGGTAACAGCAAAAAGAAATTGCCAGACAGCTATATTAGTACAAGGAGACAATACATTTGCATGGCTATGTTTACAGAGCCAATGGCCTAATCCTGTTCCACTGAAGTAATTGAGAACTCCTTCAGTGGAAGAAGGCATTTTGTATTATTTTCTAGTTTTTTCAGCTGCTAACTTACTTTTCCAGTATGACTTTCAAAGCAATTAAATTTAAAATATAATTCTTGATTGCTTTATCATTTTGCTCAAAGATCTGAATAGTAATTTTGAGTTTGGCATGTCATTGCTGTAAGTAGTTTCCTGATCAACCATTACTTTGCTTGTGGTAAGCTTAAAAACAGTATTCCCCAAGAGGTATCACACCCATGGCATAAGCTGAGAAGTATTTTAATCTCCAGAGGCAGGTTGTTGCACCTGTTTACATGTAGCCTGAAACACTAATGATCAAAACAGTATAAAATTAAAAGGCATAGGATATCTGTATTAATCAACCCTTCTCTTCACTAAGCAGTGTAAGACTGGTACATTCATAATAATTTGTGGTAAGATCCTGACTGCTTCTTGAAAATAGTCTTTTCAGTATATTCAGCTGTTGCCTCTTTTCCTTCATCTTCCTTGAAGCTTTTTTGCTGCCTTTAACTGTGGACAGAGATTTTACTGACATAATTAAAAAAATCCTGCATGCAACTGATTTAAGTACATAAACTCATATATGCATCATACAAGACAATAGATAAGTTTGAATGCATTGCTGCAAATCTTAAGAACCAACTGCATTATGTATTAATAATTGTAGATGTCTACCAACATTGGGACAAATCTTATGCTTTAGAAAACAAGATGTCTCTTTAGAGGCAGAACATAGCAGAATAAAATCCTAATTCTTGTATGAGATATTCACCTGGGTGTTCATATTGAACTTCATAGTTCTATTCATCTGCTGCTCATAGGTTAAACTTAAATGTTTACAGAGCTTAAGCATGTGAGTCAGAGATCACTACTTACATGGAGTTTTGAGACAAAATAAACTGCATATTCACTAAAACTGGAGAACTTTTTGAGTTCTTGTTATAAAAAAACTGTAAGTAGGACAATAATGGAAAAAAAATTACTATATTTCTCCTTCCAGAATGAAATTATTTGGTTTCCCATTGGAAATTACTTTTTTAGTGCTTCCTTAACTACGATACAAAATAAACTACAATTAAATCCAAAATACTTTTGGTTAAATCAAATGATCCAGTTGAACTCATATGGCTTTACTACTGTTTGATTTGCCAAACATCTAATTTTAAATTAACAAGATTGAATAAATTAACCTCTTATGTCATAATTTTTTGGGAGCTGAAACTGGAAAGATTTACTCGATACTGTCTCCTACAAGTTTACCTAGTTCAGTGGGACCAAGTGCCGCGCATCCCTAAATTTTGCCTAAGCAGCTTGTTTTTCTAAGCACTCGGCAGGCGCCGCTTGGAAGCCTCATGTCTCTGGTTAGGAGACATGAGAAGAAGGGGATTCTCTCAACATTAGGTATCTGTATTTGGGCCTGCATGGTCAAAAATTGTTTTCAACAAAATAACTGTAATCACTTGAGGTTTATTTACAGTTGTAGAGATTCCTGGTTTGTCACTGTATGGCAGAGACACAGAAAATAGATCTGGATACACCTCGTTGCTCGTGTAACATTGTGCAACTTCTATTGTCTTGAAAAATGCTTTTGTGAATTATAGATAGCTTTGCATATAAATTAGCTGTACACTGCTTTGCAGTATACTGTTATCCTGATCTTTTTGCCCTTTTTGCCATTTTTTAGATCTTAGTAACAGTCATTGCATCTTTTCTAATACAAAAGACGTATTGCAAATTGACAGTGTGGTGTGAGAGCAGATCTGCAGGTGTTGCCACAAGCATTTCTAGCCCAGGCTACTCAGTTTTAGAGGCTTTGTTTTTTAAAAAAAGTTGTTACTAGGGACTAGCAAGGAAAAGAACGTGAGGAGGGAAAATACGAACAGGTTCCCCTTGATGGTGGTAAATAGTATGATGTTGTTGTTTAGATCTGTTGGCAGATGCTACTGCTTGAAGGGATTTTGGTTTGATGGTACCACCTGAGAAGTAATCTGAAAAAGAGTAACAGGAATAAAGGTGTTAGATGAGTCTTCGCTAGGCTTTGCCTGGTGCACTAGGTGGAGGGGTGTGTGTCCATTGTCATTCCACTCAAATGAATTTTCTTTCTTTTCTGTCATCTACTTACTTGCCTATAAGTCAGTAAAAGCATGTCTCCATCAAAATGGTCAAGTATGGACGCAGGGTGTGCAAAGGTACCTGAGCTGGCTTTAATCACTCACTTTGTGCTGGAATAGCTGTAGAAGCGAAAAGGTGGTCAAGAAGTAGATCCTCAGTTGTTTGGTTTGTTTTTTATTTCCTTAAGAAACTGATAAGAGTCTGGAGCATGAAGTTTTATGGGGCTGATAGACTTATGAAGATACACAACCCAGCTGGTTGAGTAAAGCATAATTCATGTTTCCCTCCTGTTGTGTGTTTTGTGAGTAGGCTTTTTTGAGAGCAAGTTGATTATTAAGAGCCTGAGATAGCATGTTATGATGAAGTGACATAAAACATTTGTACCTAACTTGCCTTAATAAAATGTTAAAACAGTTTATGCTGATCTAAAAAACAAGAAGTGTATCAGTAACAATGTTTCATTTTATTAGATGACAAAAATAGAACAACATTTGTGACATCTAGTCCTTGTAGTTAACAGCTCATCCAAGAGCTTATATCAAAATTATATAGAGACCATATTGTATATAATTCACAGGATTGTAGAAAAATTGGATTGGAAAGGATGTATGGAGGTCCAGTCCTATCCTCTTCTCAAAGAAGTTCAGATCAGGATAGAGCCATAATGAAGTCCAAAGTTCAGTCTACACAATAGCATGCAAGTACTGTGGAAACATGTGAGAGGCTGTGAGAAAAAAAGAAATGCATTTATATCAAGTTCTCCAACTCTGTTTAAATGTGGTGACCAAGTACCTAGATAGAATATGCTGCTATAGCTATTCTGACTGTATTGCCATGTACAGGTAATTTTATCGCTGGCATCTCCACGTGTCATTTAGAATAGAAACATCCCTAGAGCCAAGAGGCCTCTTCTGTTGGATCAGGGAGTGAAAGGAAATCCACAACATCTGAACAGGTCAGAAAGATGGGAGGAGAATGCAAGCTGAACACCAGTGTCACTGAAGAGTATCTTTTAAAAAACCCTCTGCCCTCTACGTACTTTCTTTGTTCTGAAAAATCACTTGGGAAAGGAAATTCTATTTTTAATCATAGAAACACATTTCTATTGCAAGTTAGAATTCTAAGATACAATAGCAATCAGTTCAGCATCAATGGGGAGATACCATGGCTGGCCAAATAGGTCCTTCCCATTTTAAGTTCTTTTATAGAATCACAGAAATTAACGTGAAAACTGTGAAAAAACATGTAATGTCAAGAGGAGCTAAACAAAACAGGGAGGGAGCTGAGCACTTCAGTAAACAGAACTTGGAAACGAAACTGGGGGTAGGACAGTTCAGATTGTTCGGTTGTTAAAAAGATATTTTTTTTGTATTAAGGAATACACTGGTTTTAATATGAGTAATGACACTCCGGACTAATGAAAGCAAGTAATTTTTGTGTTTTCATAACAAAACATCATGCTGCTGTGCCTCCTGCTTACCTTTATGCTAGTTGGTGTTGACCCTAACCATTCTTGGATTCATGGATCAGAGAGGGCACTGGGCTGCCTGATGCAAAAATAAAACGGAAAAAAAAAGATTCCATTTCCTTTGCTGTGCATAGGACAGAGATAGATGCAGTTCACTTTACAGAGACAAAAATCCCCAACATGGACTCAGCTAGGACATTAAGGCTCAAACTTGCCTCTTTGTAGCACTAAGGTAACGTCTGTATGTCCAGTAATTTTACTCTTTTGAACCTATTTTGAAAACATCCAGGTATTGCTGCAAGAAGAACTTGAATATCTTGGAAAGGACTACAAGCCTGGCAGAACATCAGGTGTGAACACAGACTACAGCTACAAATTTTAATTATGAATAAAAAAATATAAATCACTTTTCAAATTATAAATTAAAATTTGGGAAGTCCTTTTAAAGAGACAGCTTCTTTCACAAAAAGCTCTGCTTTTTATAGGAGGCCTTCAAGCACATTTCTAACTTCAAAATATTCTTGGGTTTGACACGATTTAGCAGTTTACAGAATCTTCACTCACCTTTAAGGTTTTGATATTTTTTCACATGATATCACACATGCAGTGACATCTGTTTTGCACTCATAGTCAAAATGAGATTGTTCTCAGCAATGTCAAGAAGAGATAAAGACACAGTCACAGGGGATAGTGAGATGCGGAATCACTTGAAGCTGTATTTTAAGGCTCTATGACTGACAAAGCAGGTGTGCTTTTTCTACAGGGACCATCTTTTTCTTGTGTGTTTTTACAGCATTTAGCACAAGGTGTTCAGTTCCCTGGCTTAGGCCACTAGCAAAAATAACATATGCATGTTAGACATCCTGTAGAGACAAGACTGCTATTTTACTGTGAGTCAAGGTCAGCTGTGGGTGAAGAACATGGTGCCAGCTTATCTGGCTAACTCGTGGGAAATAGAACTTAAACCTTGTCTCTCACTGTAGGTTTCAGAGTGAAACAATTATGAGGCAGTGGTTTAAAAAAACAACCAACATAATTACTCTTTGTATTCTCTGTATCAGTAACTAGAAAGTCAAAACTGGCAGAGGTTGGTTTGTGTATGGTTATAGATAGTGTGCAGTTGTCTTGTATATTGATGCCATACCACTGAACTCTCCATCATCAGTCACATTTTACATCAGTATGTTCAAGAGAAGAATCAGGCCCGCTGTTGGTAAGAGAAGATACACTATTACAATGTAGGTGAAGCACAATTCCCGTTTGCCTGAAATGCAGGTATGTAAGTGATCCCATGCAAGGCATTGATGAAGATAAGCTATCCCAAACCAGGACATCTTTTAGATGTACAGTGTACTGCGTACTGAAAACTCAGTGTGCTTTCATCATTCCAGACAACTTCAGTGGTAATCATCTTTGATTTTTGTAATGTGCTGATGTGAATCTCTATGGCAAGCTGAAAATTCAGCAGAAGTGTTAGTTAATTATAAAATTCCTGAATATATGATTTTGCTAAAAATATTCTTGAAATGAAAGTGTAGGAATATGTCAGTCTCTGTAGTTACAAGCTACAGTTGTTATTCATTCTTGGAATGAGTGACACTGTTTGTTTCTTGTACCCTAGGAAAAACTGTGTGGTTACTCAGCTGTATAGATAAATGGTAGGAAAAAAAAAAGATTTTATCTTAAAAAGCAGAAAAAATACCTCTAGTAATGAGATAATATAGTCTGATATATTTGATCTTGCTTTGGGACAAAGGGATGGGCTAGGTGACCTGTTGGGGACCTGTTTCCTGTGACTGCGTAGCTGCAGAAGAAAACCAGAGAAATATAAAGAGAAAAAGCAGTGCAAGGAAGTGAAACTGAAGGATTTGGCTATTGAATGAGGCTGATCCTGCCTCTTCCTTTGCCCGGTGGGGGTGCTGGTAGAGAGCCGGCTGGACATGAGCCAGCAGTGTGCCCAGGTGGTCAAGAAGGCCAACAGCATCCTGGCCTGTATCAGAAACAGAGTGGCCAGCAGGAGTAGGGAAGTGATTGTCCCCTTGGTCTTGGCACTGATGAGGCTGCACCTGGAATACTGCATTCAGTTCTGGGCCCCTCACTACCAGAAGGACACTGAGGTACTGAAGTGGGTCCAAAGAAGGGCAACAAAGCTGGTGAAGGGTCTGCAGCACAGGTCTTATGAGGAGCAGCTGAGGGAACTGGGATTGTTTAGTCTGGAGAAAAGGGGGCTGAGGGGAGACCTTATCACTTTCTGCAACTACCTCAAAGGAGATTGTAGTGAGGTGGGTGTTGGTCTCTTCTCCCAAGTAACAAGTGATAGAACAAGAGGAAATGGCCTCAATTTGTGCCAGGGGAGGTTTAGATTGGACATTAGGAAACACTTCTTCACCAAAAGGGTTGTCAGGCCCTGGAACAGGCTGCCCAGGGAAGTGGTGGAGTCACCATACCTGGAGGTATTTAAAAGATGTGTAGATGTGGTGCTTAGGGACAGGGTTTAGTGGTGGCGTTGGCAGTGTGCTAGGTTGATGGTTGGACTTGGTGATCTTAAAGTTCTTTTCCAACCAAAACAATTCTATGATTCTATGATTCAATGAATCTGGAGAAGGTGGAAACTAGCTAGATGCTGCAGATACTGGCAATGATCTAGTCACAACACATCAGCACAGCTTTGTGCTGACTACCTTATCAAGGTGCAAAGTGAAACAAGTCTCAGCTCATTAATTTAAGCTTTGGCTTGGGTCAGCCTCATAGGGAAGCAAACACTTTTGAGAACTAAGGAAGTTTTCTAGGGGAAGATAATGCTGCGAGACTATAAGTCAATTCTAAGAAAAATATATACAAATGTGGACACATCTGGCAGAATTAGTTGCATCATGGTAGTTGTGATAGTCTAGGACTATCATAATGGACAATTTTAGAGAGAAGGATAACTATCTTTCATTATTTGTTTACTCTAGCTAATATATTTGGGAAATAGACAAATCTCTGAAAACCAAAGCTCTTTGATTCAGAATTGGAAGGTTCTCTTCTCTCTCACAAGTTAAAGGAAGCAGCTGAGGTCTGAAAGCATGGGAATTGTAAGCATGGCACAATGGTCCCCTTGCGTCAATCTCCACATAAATACTAGAGCTGCTTACAGTCACTGGAACCTATTGGCTGTTTAATGGTTGTATTTTGGTAGTGCCAAGGGTATCAACCAATTTAGGACTTAAGTTCTTCAAATATGGTAAGTAAATGTCCTCTTTCCTAGTTTGCACTCAAGGGATATGGGCTGGAATGGTGACTCTGTGGGGATTGATCTTTAAGCAGGATGCTTCTTTCAATTGCAGCAAAGGATGACAATTTTCTTACATCCAATATTTGTGATGGGAATTTAGAGATTCAAAAGTGAAACATATCTCATCACCTGTATATGTTTGCAGTAGTGGCATAGCTCGTTGCTTGCTAGCCTGTTTTGATTACAGCTTGGGCCTCCACTGTGCATATCCAAAGAGGTTGGCAAACTGCACGATAGTAAGCATTTAAAGATTGATCCTTTATTCTTTAGACAAATAGAGAAGGCAAATAGGTTGAGCTGGTGAGGAGATACAGGACACAAGATGGTAGTTGACTCTGTTGAATACATGTAAGAAAGAAGGATTTCTGAAACAGGCAAAGAGCTTCGGGAGAACGGAAACAATTGTTACATGAGATAGTGAATCCTGTGGCCAGACTCTGATAGCAGATAAACGTGCCTATTTACATTGGTGATACAGCATAGGAGTCGGTTAGTGACAAGAACTTCCCTGCACAGGGTTGTTGTGCTCACTGTAAGCAATTCTATGTCAAAATTGTGTGAAAACTGAGTTGACTCAGACAATCAAACCATTGTCATGCTGCATATGTAAATACCATATAACTCTTCCTCAGTTGTGCAATTTTTTGCATTTTCATTGGTTTCAGGAGGCTGGTAGTAATTTTGAGACTGCAGCTGTTGCTGGGTAACTATGCAGGAAAAAGAAATTCTTGCATTTTTATCCCAGTCGGAGTGCAGGTATTTGCATATTCATATTTAAATATTTAAGATAATTGCATTAGAAATAAAGAAATCTGTGTATCTTACTGGCTGTTATAAACCCTCTCCAATGACTGGTTCCTTTACTCAGACGGCTAAAGCAGTGCCATCCAGAAAGCTCATCTATGCTTCTGGTGCTCTTCAACTTCTGGCTTTAGCAATGTGGCAGGCAAACTTGAGGTGAAACTCTGAAAGTCACAGGCAGTTTTGCTATTGACTTAATTCTACCAGGATTTCACCACTAGTGTCTATTTTAAAGATTTTACTGACCAATTTATAATGATTTCTCTGAAAAGAAATTGTGTACCAGTTCATGTTAGGATCACTGGGCAAGTTGTTCAGCTTCTGCAACATCAGTATCAGATCCAAAGAACTTTGAAGCCAGCGGAAGTACTCTCATTGCCATTCTGAATTTTAGTAAATAAAATATAGAGGCCCCAGTAAATTCTTAGGAGTTAGATACTTACTTAAGGGACCAAATTTGCTACTGAACTGAAAAAACTGAATTTTGTAACACTTTAATTAATGCTTTGAGATCTTTTATAAAATTTGGGAATATGAATCACAGAGAAGTCAATAACACATACAGTGCAAAAAAGTTTGTTCAATATTCTAAACAAGCTTGTAGACTTTGTTAGATATTTTTGCTTGCATATGTTCTTTTCCTTTCACATACACATGCGCCTACATCCTCTCTTTCCCATATTTTCCTGTTCCTTTCTTTTTCTGATGGCATTGCATTTTTCCATTTTACAGGGTGGCTTAAAGGTGTCTGTAATCCCATTTTTGATTCTTTGGGCCTGATCCAGTGGCCACTGGCTATTGCAAAGACCTCCAAGACCTATAGATCAGGTCCTTGACAAAGATGTGTTGGAAATATGTTACTATTTTCCATGTATCTATATTTCTTCCTCAGAACTATAGAATATAAATTTTGTTTATGTTATGTAGTGATGCTTGTTTAAAAACTGAAAATAACTGAATAAAAGACCACAAGAAGCTATAAAAAATAGGTCCTCTTTCTGCTGTGTATAATGCAATAGCTGTTACTGAGCTGACATAAGGATAACTGAGGGCAAAATCTGGCGCTTTGAGCTTGTGTTACAGCCTTCCCATCAGCACTTTCTGCAGTGTGGGACACAGACCGATCAGCAGAATCAAGGCTTCATTTCCTGAGCAGCATGTTGTCCTTGAACCTCCTGGGGCTGGAGAAGATTCCAGGACAGCAGTCAGGTCATACCGCAGCTGAGAGTGATGATTGGTCTGCCCTAGCCCACGCAAGGAGAGTTTTGGCATCTGCTTCTGATAAAGCCCTTCACCTTCTCCCCTGCTATAAGCAGAGGTGTTGCTGTGACAGATGCCTGAGGTCAAAAGGCACTGAAAATGTGTGAGAAGGGGCTCCAGAAGAGAAACCAGCTTTAAATGTTGAATGGGTTTTTGGTTCCTGTTAAAAAAGAAAAAAAAGCCCACCCCAGGAAGCCCAGTGCTTTACTTTAGCACAACAATAAGGATAACAACTGTAATTGGAACAAATGTCTGCACTTTTGTAATTAATTAATCATTAATTGCAGTGAACATTTTTTAGGTCACAAATTCCTGAAAGTTAAATCCTTCCATTACGTGAAACAGGCATATCCAAGTCGTCTATCCCATCACTCTGCTCTATTGATATTCATCGTTAGTCAGTATTTTGAGAGAAAATGCACTTTAGTAGATGTCTCTTGGAAATGATTAGTGTTGACTAGAACCTACGGTGCAGGTGGGAGCTGCAATCTCTCAACCAGTAATGCTCAAGCACTGTAGTGCTGGCAAGGCAGTTCCCCTGCTATGCCACTCTTGAATAGCAGCTGTAATTCTGCTGCAAACCGAGTAGTGCTTCTGTGACAGAGGTAAAGCCAAGGACTGTAAGTAAGATCTTTACATTCATTTATGTCTTTTATCCTGAACTGGACAGGGACCGAATGCTTAGAGGTGAAACACCAACCCGTTAAAGTGCTGCACCACATAGATTTCAGAGCCTGAAAGAACATGCCCTTGCACCTCAACAGAAAGTTTTCTGTCCCCAGACATGCCAAACTAAAGCTTGATTTTAAAAAAGTGGCGAAGAGGGAAGTAAAAGTCAGCTCTGCTTGCAAGGGGCAGCTCTGAATGCAAAGTAGTTTTATATCTGAAAGCAGTGCTACTACTAGTAGGACTAGTTTGGGAATTCCGAATTCTGAGTCTTTGCACAGACTTGTATTCTCACAGAAATCTGCCCGTAAGTCTGAGATAGGGCAGTCGGAACATAGTCCAGAGCAGATTTCTTGAATGTAGCTTTCTAGCCTGTCTCTGAGGATTTTGGTTCTTGTGTGTTTTCCACCAAGGGCCCAGCAAAGGCTATTAGACTTGGCAGGAGGCCACAATAGGCTCAGTTAATATTTTATTCAGTATAATCCTGCATTAGGTAGAATTTGGCAGTGGTGAGAGGCTGCTGGCCTCAGTTGTCTTGCAAAGTCTCTTCTTGCCTTATTGGTTCTCTTCTTTCACTGAGTGTAAAATCTGTGTTTTTGTACTGTCTGATGGTAACAGAATTCCCTTACTTATCTCCAAGACCATCATTCAGCCAAAGGGATTAATTCTTCTTTCTTGTGAGATGGTGAAATCTATGCCTTGTTCACTGTTATCCTTCAGTGATCCCCATCTGACACAGTAAGTCTGAAAACAAATTTCCCTGTATTCAAGGGGAAGAGGGAGGGTTATTACTGATTATCCAAAGGATACATCATCTCTGAACTTTCCTTCCAGGAATACTCAGTTCCAAGTGCAGATCTTCACCTGCATTCATTACACCCGAAATAGAAATTACCCACAAGTCTTCAACCATTTGCTGTAGTTCAGAGATTTTAAGGCAAGAAGGGGATTGTGAGGTCTTAGGTCTGGGCTCCTGTGTAGTACACAACATAGATCCTCATTTAACATTTTATGCTGTGAGCCCAACAAGTTCCAGCTGGCTACTTTTCACTGGCTTTCCTGAGTTGTTGTGTTCTACTGAAGCTGCACAATACTATGAAATGGATATCTAATGGATATCCGCTGGATAAATTGTTGCTTTTAATTTAATAACTTGGAATTTTGTTGTGCTTAGTCTTTCTCATAACCTGTTTATACTGCTTGGGGCAGAGTCTGTATTTGCAATGAATTTGTCACTTTGAATACTGTAGTGAGTTTTGCTAGTTTCTGTGGCCTTTTATCATCTAGGTAGTGATCTTCTGGAGAGTGATCTGGGGCGATTTACCTTTCTCAACTACCCATCTGAGTGGATCTAACTGTTTGTCTTCCTTGGAAGAAGCAAAGATGTATTAGTAGGAGGAGAATCCAACAACCATAAGACTCAAATGTCAAGGTCTTTCAAGGTCTTTTTAAGTGATAAACATCAGTATGAGTGCTGATGCAATGCTG
The DNA here is from genome assembly GCA_013398125.1 of Aegotheles bennettii. Lineage (NCBI taxonomy): Eukaryota > Metazoa > Chordata > Aves > Caprimulgiformes > Aegothelidae > Aegotheles > Aegotheles bennettii. Next base: position 50,916 of record VZRW01008829.1, read on the forward strand.
ATGTCTGTGAGTAGGTGGGTGATGTAACCATTTCACTCGCCATGCGTCACATGAGCAGGAGCATGTGCAGAACTCCAGCAGTAGCAGTTGGGGAACTACAAGGCACTTAACTTTTCCTCTTCCTTTCTTTTCTGTTGAGTAAATCTGAACCTGGGCCTGATCTTTATCATTTTAACAGCAGGATAACTTTGTACTGGAAACAGATGCTTCTTCTCTTCCATATTCCTCAGCATTTTATTATAGACTGCATTATTTGTATGTGTGTTCTTCATTCCTCTGGCAACTATGATGCTAATCCAGGTGGTTTAGCTACTTCACTGAGGGCTCAGCCTGTTCAGTAGGGAACGAATTATCTTAATTTAGGTTTGTCATAAAATAATACTTCACATTCATGCAATTACAGTGGATCAGGTTAGCTTCTTATGCCAGAGCAACTTGTTCATGCATGTGACTATGTGGATTTTAAACTCATAATCTTTCAAGAGTTTGTAATGGTGATAATCAAAGACCTACTGCAATTAGCTACCCTTTGGTATGTTATTGTTTGTTAGGGTTTTTTTAATGGATTAAGACAAACGTTTTCTGAAATGTCCCTGAGATGTTCACGATTGGGCATAGTTAAAGACAAAATGCTGAACAGGGGCAGAGGAATGTTCTAAAGCAATACACGATTTTTTCTTCCTAAGAGGCCAGATCATTGTATCTTGTTCACAGTCTCAAGGTCAAACCGATTGCCAAGTAAGTGATCGGAGAGGAATTTTCCTAGTGTCATTAACAGAATCTTCTGTGCTGGAGGTTTGGAGGATTTCTCAGGAGCATGGGGCTGGTTTCACTTGCAGAGTGTGTGTGGAGTGCACAGAGAGAAAAGTATTTGACCTCTTGGATGTGGATGATAGGGCAGACAGTGGCCTCTAGAGGAGGTTTTTGGGTACAGAAGATCATTCTCACTGGTCCTGAGAGGCCAGAGAAAGTACTCCTATGCTATTTCATTCCTTCTTATAAGTGACCTGATAAGATTTGGCAAAGCAGTTGAGGAGGAGGAGGGAGTTTAGAGACTGGCATACAGACAGTAGGGGACATGGCTACAAGTGAGCAGTAATTTGGGAAGAGCAGTGATCCATGATTTACTTGGAAGACTGCAAAGAGAACAGTGACTAACCATAAGTTTGGGGTTAAGGCAGTCTAAAGCAGCAGAGAGCTAACCTACAATATGTCAAATAACAAATATGCCATTAAATTAAGTTAATTTTCAAGACATATACTCAAAGCTTAACCTCTGATAGCTGATGTCTTCATAAGCGTCCACACACAGAACATGTCTACTATGTATGGGAATTGGATTTGTCAAGTAAGTAAAAGAAGGAAAAAAAATCTTAAATATTGTTTGAAGGTTAAAGTAATCTGATTTGATATCGTTTTCTTTATTAATTTGGGATTCAGTCTTTAAAATGTGTTTATTGCTGCTTTTCTGTATGCCTTTATTTGACATTTGAAAGACTTAAAGATGTAGTTGCCAAAGAAAAAAACAGCTAATGTCCTGGCATAGCATTTTAGCATGTGCTTAACCTTAAAAATATTAATACTTCCATTGAACAGAGAGAGGGTATTAATAATCTTCAGACTGAGTATTTTGGTCTTTGAAAGATTTAAAACTCACTGTCTTTACCTTAATAGACTTAGACTGGCTGTCCACTAAATTCTATCATGTGCTCTAAGTAAGAAATCTGAAAAAAAGTGAAAGAAGTATTTTGTTAGGGGTTTTTTATGGCCTCAGTAATTTTATGGGCTCCTTGTAATACAGTGATTATAAAATTTTCTAGCAGAAGTGTAATTTTCAAGCTGTTGGTACCGATTTGATGTGCAAAATGTTTATCTCTCTTTTAAGAAACTGAACAGCTAAGATTTAGTAGGTGATTTCTTTTCTCCTCCAGTCGTGTGCTGTTAATCTAGAGCAATGCTATTTGCTTCTGTTTCACCAGGGGCTATTTGATGCATTCTGAGGTGGTTCAGAGGGCTTGTTTACAAGTTACATGTGCACTTTGCTCTAAATGTTCGTGCCCTAACATTTCTTTAACAATAAAGCTGACTGGCTACGGGAAAAGAGCAAGGTTGGAACGATGCAGCTAAATTGCATGTAAATGTCGCTTCAAATGGAAAGCATTTACTATTCATACACTGAGAATTAGTGAAGCCCTGTATTCTGGCTCTAGTGTTTGCAGCAATTCCAGTCCCAGCGGGGTGAACAGCCTGCACGATCTGTCTCTGCTGACTTCTGTCCCCTGCTGCTCTCCTTGTTTTAACATTGTCTGACTCCCACGCACTATTGCCATTTCCCCCCTTTCTAAATGTAATTGTGTCAGAACCATACCAATACTAGAAAGAAGTAGAAAAAAGGCTGTTTGTCTATATATAACATGGGTGTTGCAATGAATCCATACAAGGTGGGAGCAGCACACCTGACTATTGGTCAGTTGTATTGCCTACTTCTTGGGACAGACGCCTCCAACTGGGACTGATGTCCTGATTTTCCAACATAACTAGACTTCTCTTACCAAAATGTAAAGGATGCCAGAGTGTCTATTTTCAAAGTGTTCCCTCTATCACCTCTCACTTACCCTATACGTGTGCACATCCATGCACATATGCCTTCTCATATGTGATCTATTTATACTCAGTGTAATCCCCATTACTATGGTTCCTATGCATCTGTCAGTCTTTAATGTGTTTATCTTCACAACAATTCTTCCAGACAGGCATGTATTTTTATCCTGTATTACAGAGAGGAACCCATGTGTCTTTTCCCAAAGTTGTATAGGAAGACTGTGGCAGAATTGGCATAGGTGCTGGCACTTGCCTGTCCTTTTTTCGTGTAGCGGCAATAGCGTGCTGGTAGGAGATTTGGGTACCTTTACTTTCTGTGCCTTTAAAATCTGAATCACTGTATCTGTGTGCAGAGGAAGCAGCCATTTTACTGTTACCTGTTGCTTAATGTCACACACTCAATGAGAGGACTTCTATGAGCTTGTATTTTATTTTTAACAGTTTTGTGATTTCATTCCAAACTATCTGAAAGAAAAAAAGGGAACTAAAATAAGTGTCAGTGGAAGAATACATTTTTCAGACAGAGACATGGGAGTGGGAGGTGTCCCTGCCTATTGCAGCTGGGTTGGAACTAGATGATCTTGAATGTCCCTTCCAACCCAAACCATTCTGTGATTCTATGATTCTATTGACATGACCATGACTTTCAGAAAACATGTCATGGTAAATGAAGGGATGACATTGGGTAAACCAAGCAAGGTAGGAGTGCAAGGGAGATTTAAACAGGATAAATAAGATAATGAGGACAGCTGGGATATCTATGCATAGCAAACAATTTGCTTGGCAAATTTGTCCTTGTTCCCTCTTCACGAATTGCGTATAACAGATTTTTCTAAATTTTTTAGCTATTCAAAACTATTCAACAAATGTATCTTGGGAACAGATTTAACATATGCATTGCTGATGGACTTTCTTTGTATCGTGTTCTTATTTCTGTTGTCAAGATGGCTGATGGCCGTACCCGTATAATATTGGTTCTGTTCCTCCTCTGGTCAGGGCACTGAGCTGCTGCTGTGTGACTTAAGTGACCGCTCTCAGCTGCTTACAGTGTACTTTTTAAGACCAATCCGGGGATAAAGTTGTTGTTAAGAATCTCTCTGATAAGATTTTGGAATACTGAACACTGTTGGTAGGGTCCAGGTCAGTTTACATGGCAGAAAAAAGGGCGATTTTCCACACAGAGTATATTTGCAGTGAATAACTTAGCTAACTGTAGACACTGTAAATCCACTTTGGCAGATGGTTAAGTCTGTGCTGTGACCCCCTTTTCCACCCCAGGGATTGTTTCCTGAATGCAGCCTCATCTGGGTTGGCATTTTAATGTGAATTTTTTTGTTAGGATGTAATAAAGCTGTCCAGATCAAGTTACAAAATTCAGTGAATAAGAAATGTAACGATTACCAGAAACAAACATAAACCTCACTTATTTTAGTTTTTTCTACTCCTCCCAGGCTGCATAGCAGTGAGTACTATAGTAGTAAGCACTGTTTATGTAGGGAACCTTACAGATTTTATAGGGAATGTAGTAGTTTTATGTGATTATCCATCTAATCTATGGTTAAAAACTAACAAACAAGCATGTGAACTAACAAGTTCAACACACCTGTCTAATTCCAATAAAATAACATTAAGCAAGATTCAATTTTTGGTTTTGGCAGAAGTGTGGAACGCTTCACATGTCACAGCAAACATTGTTTTTATTATTTAAAAATTCAAATGCAAATAATGTGTTAGAATCTCCACCAGATTATTACTAGCCCTGGTGATTCTACCATGTCTTTTTTGCTTATAGAATATATTTTGTTAAGAAGACCAGAATACAATGTTTAATCTTTTTTGCCCTCAGCTCACAGATGCTACTGTAGGAGTATTGCAGAGGCTGACGTAGTTTTTAGCAGTTATGTTGGTGTAACTTTGTCTCTGTGTAAAAGACACAGTGAGGAAGATCTGTTAAAAGACAACAAATAAGGAGAAGAATCAAATATTGCATAGACCTTTGATCAGCTTTATTGTATTGACCTGTTTGGTATCAAAAAAAGAACAATTCTTTTAAGTAAAGACCATAACATTACTCAACTGGATTTTATTATGGTGGTGGTAGAGACACAGTTGTCTCAGGCAGTTATGCCAGGTGTTATGGTCTCTGCTGGGAGATAAATATGACTTAGGTCTTTCTTTCTAACTGAAGGCGAGGCTGCATAATGGGGTCGATGTCAAGTATCTGTCAGTTAAGCCTATAAAAGAGGCAATCAACATCTTTAACATTGTCTATTGGGTGTAGGTGTCAAAGTGTTGGTGGGGTGGCCTCTGTGAGAGGCATTCAAGGTCTTCCATGCCAGATCACGGCCAATTCCAGGTAGCTCTCTAATGGATCCACTGCAGGACACCTCTGCCCTAAGAAATGGCAAAAATGCTTCAGAGGCAAAGAGGAGTGAGGGGAAAAAAATGTGAGAAACAACCCTGTGAACACGAAAGGCAGAGGAGGAGAAGAGAAGGAGCAAGGGGAGGAAGTGCTTCCAACCACCAGGGCAGATATTCCTCTGCAGCCTGTGGAGGAGATGATGATGGAGCAGGTATTTTCCTGCAGCCTGTGGGAGAGGACCATGCTGGAGCAGGTATGCACACTGCAGCCTGTGGAGGTGGTTATTTCCTGGCTGATCTGGGGTCTATGGAGAGACCACGTAGGAGCAGGTTTATCCTGAAGGACTGCAGCCCATGGAAGGACCCATGCAGGGGCAGGGGAGAAGTGTGAGGAGGAAGGAGTGGCAGAGAGGAGCTGACCCCAACCTCTCGTTCCCCATCCTTCTGCAGCACGCAGGGTGTGGGAGGCAGGAGGCAGGGGAATAGGAAATCAAGGGGTGAAGTTGAGCCTTGGGTGAAGGGGGAAGGAAAGGGAAGGTATTTTAGTTTTTGTCTTTGTTTCTTACCATCCAACTCTATCCTTAATTGGTAATAAATTAAATTAATTTCCCCCAAATCAAGTCTGTTTTGCCCTTAGTGGTAATTGGTAAGTGATCTCAATGTCCTTATCTCGACCCATGAGCCTTTTCATCTCACTCCCCCATTGTTTTGAGGAGGGAGAGTGAGAGAGCAGCTGGGTGGGTGCCTGGCAACTGGCCAAGGTCAACCCACCACACAATCACATTGCCAAAGCTTACAATTTCACATTTTTAAAGGTAATGTATCAGAAGGAGTGGATCAGTTATTTGTGCTGAAGATCAGTGTTAACAGTACGTACACATTAACAAACTAAAAGAACTGGCATTGTGGAACTGTTATAAAGTAGATTGCAGGCAATTGGAAATACAGGTGGAGTTTTTAGAGTGCAAGTCCAAGGATACATTCTGTGGTTTAACTTACGTGATAGTCTTGCCCTTTGGGTTGAGAGAGTGAGAGGAAGAAGTAAGTTTGGCTGGAGAAAAATAATGACAGCGAAGGAGAAAGAAATATAGCACAGAAACCATGATTAAATCTGAAAGTGAGTTGTGTTTATGCGTTAGTTTTGTTTCTGTTCAATTTGACACATTTGAAGTCTAGTTCTTACAGGCTAAATGAGGATAAGAACTAAAAGTTTGGATAAATGCAGTTGATTAGAGATGCTACCCCCTTTATCACATAAATCAAATTAGAGCACAACTGTTTAACTATGCATTCAAAAACATCTTAGGCTTTCCTTATGCTGGTTTGATAGATAGACAGGCAGGCAGACAGACATGTATGTATATAAAAAAAATATTTTGTAAAGTTTTATTTCTCTACGTTTGTTATTTGAAAAAAAGAAATCAAGCATCGAAGTCTGAATGCAGGCGTACATGCACAGGGACTGCTTTACCCTTCGTGCATCTTAACCACCCACAAGAGAAAAAAAAGTTTGCCTTGTGCAGTTTCTTGCATGATTTTGCTGACCAAGAGCCTTGACTGTTTCACTCACATGGAAAACTTACATTTAATTCAGTGAGGACAAGACCAATATAATTCTGTAGGTAATGCTTTAAAAATCTCAGTGGTTGGTACAGGTTTATATATTTTCTGTAGCCTTTTATAATCACAGTTTTATTAAGTGCATTTTACAAAACTGTGTGTGCTATATAGCGTTTTGTAGATAGCTTCTTCAAATCTCCCATTTTTAAAATAAAGGCAGATATCTTGTTTGCAAAATCGCATTTCATAAGCTGAAGCCAAACTACAGACATTCTGAAAGTGTCTGTCCATGCCCAGATAGAATCCAGGCATTCTCTGTATGAGACTGCCACTAGGAGTTACCGTTTGGCAGCTGTCTCATGTCTTTTGTGAAAAGAGTGCATGATGTCAGTCCAGTTTCTAGTAAAGGCTTCCATATCACAAAATCCACTACCTTAATTAGCACTAATTGGCATCCTTGTTGGAAGTATCAGTAGAAAGGCCAAGGACTGAATAAGCATGAAGAATGAATTAGCCTCTTGCTCCTGGAGGTGTACCCTCCAGAACACACATGAGGCACCCAGGCTCAATAGAATGTGGGCTGAATATTGAGTTGAAAGCACTGCCAATCTTGTACTTTTCAGGGCAAGTACATTTATTTATGAAAACAAAATAAGTAGAAAGGTTATAGAAAAAGGGTTTAAAACCTACAGTGATTATTAGATTAACAAAAGAATTTTCTAATCTTTAAAATATATTAAAACATAGCATGAGGGTGTAGTGGCCAGAAAACAACAGGAAAGGGAAATAAAACTGTAGGATTAATCAGAATAAGTAAAATGTGTAATACAGAGAGTTGAAGAACTTGTTTTTAAAAAGAGGACTTATGTATATGGTCACTGTCTGTGTAGTTGTGTACACACAAAAAACCAGTTTCACACACATTCACTTGATTTTTTTCTGCTATTATTTAGTCCCTAACTCTGATATGTGAAAACAAGTCAAAGTGTATTTTTCACATCTGAACATTTTTCCTTAGTAATTTTGTTTTTCTTTCTATAAAATGACCCAATCAGGTTGTGTTATGACACCAATGTATGATAAAGTATAGTAGTGGATACACCCTAAAGTGATGGATACTGAGAAGGTAACGTAGATCCATCTTCAATATAAGCAGGAATGTCAGTGCCAGTACCATTTCCTGGTACAGCACCTACCCTCTAAGATATTTCTGAGATCTTCCCATGTTTATTATGTGTCGCTGGTTTTGAGCTGTAGAATTTCAACATCTGGAATTTGATCTTTCGTTGATGCTGTGCTCAATGACCATACTGGCTTTGAGTGAACTCTGCTACATCAAAAGATCCTTGAAAAATCAGCTAACTGCATACATTGCAAAGTGGGAGAAAATGTTTCTTCTGACGACAGCTGATTTTAAAGCACTGCCAATTGTATGTTTGTGGGGTGCAGCTTTCTTGTGGATACCTTTCTTGTGCATTTGATGGACTGCATAGCAATCCCCCTCGTGATACACGTGTGCTGGGTTCCATTCCCAGACTTAGTCTCATTAAGGAGGTTTATTTCTTGTGTTAATTAAGAAGTCTCTTTCCAGAGCTCTGACTGCATGAGTGGTAGCAGTAAAATGCCATTACAAATCAGAAGGAAACTCTGCCCAGATCCTCCTTGAAATTTAGATCTCCATCTCAATCTCTCATTCATTCATCCTTCATCCAAGAGAAAGTCAGGAAGGAGAAAAGGGTTTTGTGGTATGACTTAAAGGTCAATGAACTAAGCTAGCAAAGCAATTCTAAGTTGACAACACCTCACTGAAAGTGCCCTGCCTTCTACTACCTCATGTTGTATATCAGAGAAACTGTTAACTTGAATATATCAGCTCCTGGGAAATAGAATCAGCCTTCAGACATGGTCTCAAGGGCCTTGACTTCTCACATCTTTGAAACTGTGCCATAGGGCTCCTTACTGACACACAACTGGTAGAAGAAAAAATCGTTGTCATGGTTCTGACACCCCTAGGTGGAACCTGAGTAAACCCATGCTTGCACAACATCTGGTACTTGGCAGTGCATTTGCTCCAGTGAATACACTGGACCATAGATGCACATGTGCAGGAAGGAGAAGAGCTGTTTAAGCTAAAGGGCAGTACTGGCACAGTAATTAATTGGACGTGAGAGAGGATTTCAGACCAGCAGATCTGTGAGGCTCTGGATCAGCTTCCCAGATGGAGTTTTACAGGCTACTTGTGAGTTTGAATTTATGAACTGTCTTCACAATAGGAAGGGCCTCTAATTTATCTTTATCCTTAAAAGTAGCCAGAAAATAGGTACGCTGTCTCCCAGTTGGCCACAGGAACCTCACGCTGAAGAAGGGCTGAAGGTTTCTACACAGAGCTCTAAGACAATATATATCTTTTGGCTACTTCTGTCTGATTAAAAGCTTCATTATTAATTCAGCTGCTTCCTTGAACACCGTCTAGGTTTTCAGACTGCTATAGCAAGACTATTGTCTTGTTCCAGGAGACAAGACTGTATCACTGCATCCTGTGTCACCTTCACTGACTAATTCACCTGATCTCTCCCAAATCCAGCTCTGCCCCTGTTCTTTCCCAGCCTGTCTCTGCATATTTTTTCTCTTCCTCTCTGACCTTCTCTCCATCTTTTTTTCCTGACAGTTTGCTTGTTTGTTTTTTTTTTGTTTGTTTGTTTTTATTTTTATTTTTGTTTGATCTGGGGAATCCTCCCTGTGCTCTTCTAATGACAACAGGGATAAATCACAGGTGCTGTCTTTTTTACATCTTAATATTTCCCTGCTCCAATCACACATCTTCTAATTTTTATATCAAAACTTCTGTTTATCACTTCAGCTTGTGATGAACTTTAGCAGTTGTTCATTTAACTTTATCACTGGAGCCCTCTGATCTCCCACAGCGAATGTTCCACTTTTTATTTCATCTCTTTACTCGTCATTCTTACTACTATATTTTCACAAATGTATTATCTTTTTTAGCCACATAGAACTGTTAAAAGTGGGATCTTTTTGTCTGTCTCTAAAAGATTTGCCTTTTTTACCTTGTTTGAAAGATCCTGCATAAGATACATGTGCACAGGAATTACATACATTACAGAGATACTATGTTACATGTTTTATCGTTCTGTGTGCAGTTGAGAGAATTACTGTATGCAGAAGTATACCTGCACATGATCAGCTGAACTTTGGAACAGATTGATAATCTCCTTCATATTTGGACTTGCATAAATACTAACCACACTTAAATAAAAAAAAATCTTAATATTGGAATTGCATAAGTAGCCTAATTTTCATCCTCCAAATGAGGGGGTTGTCTGATTAGGGACTTGGTTACATGGAGAATTAAGAGTTTCATATCTCTACCAGAGTATTTGGGAATGGTGCAAAGTAGTTCAGCAATAAGGAAGATGTAGCTTTGAGGCCTTGAAGAGCTGCACAAACCCAGTTGCTGCCAGCATCCCTTAATAAGTGAAGAGTTCTGATGCAGTGTTTTGCTCAATGCTCACATTAAATCAGTTCCTGAATGCGCAGCCTTAGACCCAGTAAGGAGTTGCACCATGTAACTACACTGGCTTCAGTTTAGTTGCCCCCGATTTCTGCTATTGCTTAGAGCAAACAAGAAACCTCTTGCCACATAGATGTGCACAGAGAAATGGCAAGGGATGTATTTGAAATGCTTATGTATAATTTTTTTCACCCTGTTTGCATAAATACGTGTTTCGCGTCCAGGTGATGCCACTATGAGTAGGTTCCTTATTCAGTGTCCTTAAGAACTACAGTTAAAACTGGTGTTACCCTGAAAGCTAAACCCCAGAGTCTGGACACTCTCGGACCCACATGCAGAGATTTCTGTTAGCCATTTCATTTTCTCCCCACCAGAAGATGAATTGCTCCCTGAAGGAAAATGGAGCAACATCTGCGCTACTCAGTTTTATGGGGTTTGTTCGCAACTGCAACTGTCTGTTCTGAAGTGACTGTAAATGTAGTGATGAGAAGAGAAGGCCTGTGGCACAGACAACAATCAGGTGGCCATGTTAAGTCATCCCGATGCCTATGTTCAGATCACATAACATTGTTTTGAAAACTACAGTATTTCAGTTCTTAATATACCGTGAATATTATTTTTTTTTTGCCTATTAGGTACTGTATATAACTTTTCGTAAAAGCCGAATACCAATCACATAAAATGGTCATCAGTCACCTCTGAATATTGTTTGGATCAGCAGTTCTACTGACTTTTGAACTGGAAAAGAAATGTAATAAAGACAGACTGGTGGAAAGAGTGCTACTTCTCATATAAGAACAGAGTAACAGGATAATATCTAAATGAGAAATAGAGATAAGGTGATCAAATCAAGTTAAGAAAGGAATTATTTAGCAGAGAGTAATTAAAACAGGATAAAATAAGAAAAGAGCTGGTGTGTTGCAGTAATTACACCTTTTCATACCCATCGTTTCATCTAATAGATTCTTTGTGTCTCTCCTTTTAGGTCTTTATTTTCTGTAACACCTGCCTTCTTGCCACTTGCATTGGTGAGAAAGAAAATAATTAATAATTTTCCAATTAATTCAACATAGAGAAGAAAAAAAACCCCCAGCTTTCCGGACTTACAAGCTCATGTATTTGCTTGAGCGCCATTAGCTCTGCTGGCTGATACCACTGAAACCAACCTGGAGAATACAAAGTCTTCTTAGATTCCCTACTGCATTCAGACAGAAGGGAACTTTCACATGTCTAGAACTGATGTAAGAGAAATGTATTACAATTATGAGATTGAAAGTAATAACAATTTTATTCTTGGAAATGAATTTCTGTTATTCGTATTGGAGTACTGTTTCCTCAACAGACCTATAAAAGTTGCACAAACAAGTCTTTAATAAAATGCATTCAGAAGGATTCCTTTGATCACACTGCAATATATTTAATACTCGGAGTATACAGGAAAAATATTATGTGCTCTAAGCAAGAGTAAAATATACAAAAGGAATGCAAAATGTTGCTTTGAAACATTTGTAGTGGTGTTTAAAGGTGTTAAATTAATTAGAATCAGAATGTTATTAATATGTAGAAGAGCATCATTTGATAGCTGAGTGCAACTCAGTCTTTGTCTTTTAACAGGATTTAGGTTCCTAACTCCTTTGTACAGCTTTAAAAAAATGCCTTGTGTGCAGCTCTGCAATTTTAATTTGGAGAGCTGCTCCCTTCCCCTTAGCGTAATCTCTCTGAAGAGCAGCACCTTTTATCTGGAACAACAGACTCCCCGAACTGGCTGCAAGACAGAGGCTAGAAATCACGCTGCAGTGCAAGCAGGGTTCATGTGTTAATATGTTGATCCGCTCTGTCAGACATCAGCTTAGAATTGTATCTTGCCAAAAGCACAGGTGAAATGCGCTTGGTGAGCTGAGCACTTCCCTGAGTGCACAGAAATTCAGAGCTAAAAACCAGTTAATGCCAGCTGGGAAGAAAAGGCAGAAGCAAATTTAGGATGTAGGGGGGAAACACAGAAGCAAAAAATTGTTACTCTTGCTTGTAAAGGGTGCTGTGAGAACGTCACGTAGGCAAGGAATTACGTAAGATGGATTGCTTTTATCTACCCACACAGAATTCTGCCTGTGGGTGCACATGAGGATTAAGGCTCTGTGCAGCATTCAGAACTCTACCTCTCCAAATTAAATGTAATGCAGGTCTTGTACCAGGTCTCTTTAATGCCACAGCTACCTGATCTGAGAAACAGGACACGGTCTTAAGTCAGAGGCTTGTATTTTTACTTCTCAGTCAAAAGCCATACTTAAGTGTGCGTATGAAAAGTGGTTCAGGGACAAAGGGCTTGAAGTACCTACCTGGATCCTTTGGAAGTTGAGATAATTCAGATGATTACCTACATAATGAGTAATTTGTTAGTCAATAACTAGATTTCATCTGTATTTTGATTATGTTGATGCTACTTTACAGATTAATTTACATGTAGCTTATATCTGGTGAGGCTGATCCACGTAAGGTCCAGCTGTCTTAATGTGTATGTATACATTACATTTTATTCCCCATAGTTTAAAGCTATGAATACCTTATGATGTCCTGCTAAGAAAAGGGCTGACATATGTGCTAACACATCATAGCAATGGTAATAATGAGCCTTAGATTTTCACCCTGTGCCCTGGCTACCCAAGCTTGCTCTTTAAAGATACGTCTTTGGCCATATCATCTTCTGGGAGCCCAGCAAGCTAGAAGAAGAAGAGTAAAAATAGCATGTCTAACAAGAGAAAATACTAGTGATCCTCTGAAAGAAGCCCTTGCTCTGCCTCGCAGGAGGTGTTGCCCTGGCAAATGCAAAGGGCACCGAAAACTTCTTGGATGGTCTGGGGTCAGGCAGAGCCTGACAAGAGTAGAGAGAACAGCTTCTCACTGCAGTGTTCGCATCCACACATTTCCTGCCACTGCCATTTGTCTGCCAAGCCTGTCTCCAGGATTTTTGTTTGGTGCTCAGGACCTACTAAAAACCCTCACCCCACTCTGCACAATGTGATATTAAATGTGTGTGTTGTTATCTAGCCACTTCTGCGGGTGGGATTTGGGTGGAGAGACCTGCCTTGCCACCTCTTTCTCCTCTCCTCTGGAGCTAAAGCTTCCAAAGATGATGCCCACTGCTTATTTGGAATAGCTCTGAGCCTGGGGGCTTTCATTCACCTTTCCACTGTATCAGTGTTAGAAAATTATGCATGTGTATTTATGTGTACATATAGTTTCTTCAAAATACTGTACATGTTTTAGGTCTCAGAAACCCACACGATAAGTGGATTTTGTAGGTAATTTTGCTCTGTGTTTTCCTTCCTCTTCAAGGCAAACCAGCCCTGGTTTTGAAAGTTGTGTGCTGACAGACAGAAACTCTGGGTACATTAGGAGTCCCTGAAAGACACACAACTGGAAAGATACTTCCCAAAAAGTTTTTTGTTTTTTTTTGCTCCTTAATATCATGCCAATTTTTCATACAGTCATTGCTCAATTGATATCTATGTTGCATCATACCTTGATTAAATTACAAAATTGTAATAAATTTTTGCAGTTTCCCAGCATAAATTTATATTTTTGAATATTTATTTACTGAAAATATACTACTTACCTTACAGTGTGATTGCTTAACTTCAGACAATTCTGAAATCTCTGGTTGAGGGTAATTTTAAAGAACTTGAATTCTGCTAAGGGTGACCTTTCAGGAAGTTTGACAATGAGATGGAACTACAGGGATGGGGTATAAACCTGGTGGAATGGTTTTAAGGGACGTGCTGGAGAAATAATATTCCTGATAAGATTTTGATGACAGTCTAGTGGTAGCTTTACAAGAGATATTTTAAACTAAGTATGCGGGTTTGTTTTAAGAGCGTTTTTATGTCTATAGCTATTGGTATGTCATAACTACTAGATCACAGCCATAGTAGACATGATAGTAACAATGCAAGTTTTTTAAGAATAGTTTAAAAGATATATTGCAGAACCAAGCAACACAATTATGTAACCTGTACTCATGTGTGCTATTATCGAGCATACAACGACGCGTGGAATGCCCATGTAATGGAAGAGCTTATTAGTATGTGTGTGTGTGCTCACAGTGCATGTTTCTCAAATTTGAAGAATTAAGCCCTGTACCTTAGCTATTCAAACACTTTTTGCAAGCCTAAAGCTGTAATTATTAGTCGCTTCCTATAAATGGTATGGAATGTTTTTAGAGATCGAAACTGAACAAGAACAACTTATTTGTGCCAGAGGATAACTTAGAGAAAATAATTTATTCAGTGAATTGTTTATTATGTTTGTGAACTGTCTGTGGCCAGCACACCGTTTGCCTTCAAAATTTGTGTTGTTTGATATTGGCAAACATTTGTTGGCCAGTAGCTCTTATGCAAGTAACATGTGCCATTTATTCATTGGAGTATCTGACTGCCTGCAGGTTTTTTTCAGTATTAGCTGATCTGAGCTGTTTATAAAATCAGGCAAAGGAAGATGAAATACATCCTGTGTTTGAGCAATCTCTTGTAGATGCATAATTCGCATAGCATGTATTTGTTAACAGATGCAGCAAAGTATAGCTGTCCTAATTGCAAACACTCAAGTTTATTAATTCAAAATAGTTTCTATGTGCTGACTTGTATGCATGGTAAGAAATGTGTACTAGAGTTCTTGTGGTAGGCATGCCCAAAAGGAGAATGAACACGTGAACGGAAAGCAGATTTAGAAATAATAATGGAAAATAACATTTTTTTACTCTATGATCAGCGTTATTACTTAATAAAATGTGTGGGAGGAATGAAATGTTATAATACTGGAAGAGTCCTTGCAAAGTGAATGGGCATGTCACCTTTTGAAGTGTGGTGCTGCCAAAATAATCCGCTTGCAGTGTAAGTTCAATTTCACTCAGAATAAAAGCACAACCTACAAAATGTGCTATACCAGGATGCAAAGTTTTGAAGTACATTGTGTTGCTCAGCTATGAGCAATTTGTGCTGAGCAGAGTTCACAAATATGTGAGAAGAAATGGTTGCAGTTTGAAGAGACTTTTGTTAAAGAGTGTGGAACCAGCAGTGTCAGTCACTGGTTTCTTTGTTGTACAACAGTAATCTCAGTAAGCTGTGCCAGGGGAAAGGAGAAGGATGTGTATCCTATTTTTGACAGGCAAAATGTGGAACACAGGTCAGATCCTGTTTTTTAGTGCTTTTGTACAACTCATGAAATGCCTGGGTTCACAAGAAAACACAGTGAATATCATGTATTGTGGCTGTATGGGATACCACAATGATCTTGGGTGATCTAGGGTGAGGCAAGGTGTTTCTGAATACACCTTCGTGGACTACAGGCTGAGGAAGCCAAGGAAAATCTGTACTATGACCCAGAGTGGTACAAACTACCATATATTGCTGCTCTTTTCTTCTGTACCTATATGTCCAGTTGCCATTTTCAGTGCTCCATTTTGATGAATTGGTAGAAGTGCCTCTAAAGGCCTGTTTTCCTCCATATCAGGGGAAAGTATATAATTTACTGAGAACATAAGGTGAGCAGTATCCTCTCACTCCCAGCAAATTTAAAAGCCTACCAGAACGTGTACTTGCTTTCTCATTGTACCCAGTCGTGACTGATAATGAGTTCAAGTGCTTATTAGGCTGTGTCAGGGGTGATTTGATCACAAGAATATAAACTGAGATTATGTGCCCAAGGGTAGGCTAAATACTACATTATGTGGAGTTAGACATGCCAAAACATACAGCTGCTTGTAAAGAATGGTATATAATCAGAAAAACAAAACTCCTATTCCCTTAAGTAAGTTCTCCCATTAAAATATTTAGTAGAACCTTAAGAACTGGAATTAGGTGTTCTCCTCTGTGTGTGTGTTTGTAAATAGCATTTGAGCATTTTTTCTCTCCCCTGCCCTCAGATTTTCTGTCTTCCTACCATTTTCCTCCCTGGATTGCTTTTGAATTGGAAGCCTTTTATCCCTGTCATCTTTACTGATCCTTCTTACCTCTTCTCTCCCAAGTAGGTGTATAGTTTAGAAGTTGCTTCTTCTCCCATAGGACCTACAGTAACACCAGAGAAGAAGGGAATGATGGAAACATAGTATTTTGGTAAATGTACAGTGCCAGGGCAGGAGGTAAAAATCCATTCCAGCGTGTCTCTTCGTGGGTGAGAAGTGGGAGGAGGCTGGAGAAGAGGGTTTTTGTGCACTCTGGCTTCAGAAGGTTGTTGTGCACACTCTACAGGGACAGAAAAAGAGGGGGGAAATGTCTATAATCCTAGCTTTTGCTATTTTCAGCCTTTTGGAGTTACAAATGAAGTGTGGATCCTTTTGTAAATTCCAGAAGGGACTCTGGTATGCTGATCATAGAATCATAGAATGGTTTGAATTGGAAGAGGCCTTTAAAGGTCATCTAGTCCAATCCTCCTGCCAAGGGCAGACACATCTTTCACTAGACCAGGTTGCTCAGAGCCACATCCAACCTGACCTTGAATGTTTCTAGGGATGGGGCTTCTACCACCCCTCCAGGCAACTTGTGCCAGTGTCTCACCACCCTCATCGTAAAAATTTTTCCTTATATTTAGTCTAAATCTACCCTTTTTCAATTTGAAACCCTTCCCTCTTTGTTGGGGTAGGACGATCCAGCTGCGGGGGAAAGTTGGGACTTCACTACTCCAATATGAAGCCAGCACAGACGTACTTTATTTACTTTCCATCTCTTTTATACATTCGTACCAGGCGCCGGGAACGCACACAGTGATGGGATCGCATCCCCCGTACGTGGGGCGGGCAGGGTGTTAGACACACCGCTATTGGTCCACGTATCGGCACTCCTCATTGGTCCTTGCTCTTCCTGGTAGTGTACTGGTCACGTGACCGGAAGCATACCCAGCTGACTTCCGGTGTCCGACTGGAAGCAGATGATGTTGTCTCTGGTTCCTGCCCCTCGAGATGAGCTCTAATATATGGCTGCGTGGTTAACCCACAAGGCTATCAGGTAGCTGGTTCATTACATGCCATCGACCTACCCCAACACCTCTTTAGCCCTGCTAAAAAGTCTGTCCCCATCTTTCTTACAGGCCCCATTTAAGTATTGAAAGGCCACAGTAAGGTCTCCCTGGAGCCTTCTCTTCTCCAGGCTGAACAACCCCAACTCTCTCAGCCTAACTTCAGAGGAAGGTTGTTCCAGCTCTCTGATCATCATCATGCTCTCCTCTGGACTGGCTCCAGTAGGTCCATGTCGTTCTTGTGCTGATGACTCCAGAGCTGGACACAGTACTGCAGGTGGTGTCTCACCAGAGTGGACTAGAGGGGGAGAATCACCTCCCTCGACCTGCTGGTCACACTTCTTTTGATGCAGCCCAGGATATGCTTTGGCTTTCCAGGCTGCAAGTGCACACTGCTGGCTCATGTTGACCTTTTCATCTACCAGTACACCCAACTCCTTCTTCCTCGGGGATGCTCTCAATCCCTTCATTCCCCCAGCCTGTATTGATACCAGGGATTGCCCTGACCTAGGTGCAGGACCTTGCACTTGACCTTGTTGAACTTCATGAAGTTCACATGGGCCCACTTACCACGCTTGTCAGGGTCTCTCTGAATGACATCCCATCTCTCAGGCGTTCCTCTGCTTCAAAGGACTTTTCAAGGGATCCTTTCCCTCCTTTTCAGGGGATTCTTTTCTTAAAAACACCTTGTTTCAAGCAGAGGTGTCAAGCTTGTTCTTTTAGGAGAGCTAGGGGCTTCACCCATTTGACACTACTTGCATTATGGGATGTCAAGTATTAGGCAGTACAAAAAGTAGAAAAAAGGCTCGACTCAGGGAAACAGTATTCCAGACAAACCCATGTTCCAGCTTTATCACAGTGCAGTTTCAATGTTAAATTTGAAGCAAACATACAGGGATTTGCTTTGCAGATTGACGTTGAGCAGCCTTGTGTAACGATTGTGGTTTTAAAATATTAAGGAAATGTTGATTACAGTTTCTGCTTTCTAACATCCTTGGGGTCAAATTCTGCCCTAATTTAACTATTGCTTAACCCTTCTAACTCTCCTGCTATAGCCCAGAATGAAAATGAGAGCAGTGTCTGTTCCCATTTCACTACCTGCCCTACTTACCAAGTATCAACAGCATATTCAGTGGTATTCTCTGTCTTATACACATACCAACAACTTTAGTAAATGCTGACATTCTGACAGAAATTACGTGAACCATTTGGTTACCATGCACATAAACATGTTTGCTTTGTTTATAGCTTTCTTTTCCATATTGACTGAAATGAAAGAGTAAGGATGTTGTTAAGGACAAGTCAGAGTGGGAGAGCTGAGCTGAATCTAAAAGAATCCAGCACGTTTGATCTGCTGAGCTTTTCTTGGCCAATAATTCTTTATTTCTTATGAAGGAAAGTCAGGTTTGTCCATATTTGTTGTATGACTCACAGGTGGCTGAATTCAATTCTAACTATTGACCTTTCAGGGACATTAAAGGTCCAGTATTAAAGACCGAAGTCACTAAATCATTGATGCTTGCCACTCGTGCTGATTCTCTGAAGCACATCATTCACTCTGAAGATAGAATGTGAAATCTGCATAGAAAAAAAAAATCAATGCTATTTTCTCCTCTTCTTTTAACACCTCTTTGGTTTCAGTTTTATTTATGGATGTCTTGTAAGTTTGGAAATTCAAACCTTCACGGGTCAAATGAAGTCCTAGGTATGAAAATTCCTAATTCATTGTTAGAGAAGATGAATCACACAGCATTGACTAGAATTAATAAGGAGATAGAGAGTTACAAACAGATATTAATGAAGGGGTGTGTGTGTGTTTGAGTTGGTGTGTATACAAATTGGTCATACACTGCTTTTGCAAGTAAGCTGCATTACCATTTTATTCCCTAAGGAAATACAGAGAATATGTTAAATAACTTAGATAAATTATGTAATTAAAGGCAAAACGTGAAGTATTCGATGATGACCACCCTTTTGCACGTGCACATATAAGTCCCTCAGATGTTTAGAAAAGAGCCTGGCTTTTGTTTTCCTAGCAGCATTAGCTCAAACTGAGTATCAATGAAGAGCAGTCTATTGTGTTAAAGCTTAGAGATCTCTGTGCTTCTCTAGAGGAACTGTGCCCTTGGGTTATGCTAGTACTTCCCCAAGCAGGATCCTGAAGTCCTTAGGGTTATCTGTGCTGCAGATGTCTCTTCTCTTTGGTACTTGTCTTAATGAGTCTCTCTGGACTTCATTTCCCCGTGATGCAGTCCCTCTTCTGAAGTTCAGGCTGCCAGAACACCATTTTACCCAGTCTATTTGCTAAAACCTCCCTCATCAGCCTTCTGCTACTTTCACCTTCATCAGAAAGGAGGCACCCTATGGAAACCTCTTTTATGGTCCTTTCCCAGACTTGAATTTGGAAATGTCTCTTTTCAACTGTGTTATGCTGCTTCTTCCTTCTACATAGGCAAGCTGATTTCTTACTAATTTTACTCTAGGAAATGGGATTAAGAGTGTTCAGATGAGCATGAAAACTTTCTTTGACCACTGCAGCTTCAGTTAATTGAGTTAATTAATCGAGTTAATGGTCACCTGCCTCTTTGCTTTTGTTCTCTGGCCTTCTCTCTACCACATCAACATACATCACTCAACTTCCAAAGCTTTTCATAGGATATCCTCTTCTTCCCTGTCATCTCATGTTTATTAGTGAGCTGATTCCTCCCTCCAAACTCACCATAAGGCTGATTTCTAGATGGAAGCATCTAGCCACTTTTTCTGTGCATTCTATTCATTCTGAGAGGACCATTTTCATATTATCTCAGTGTTTCTCTACTGTTCTTCAAATCCCTCTTCAAAACTCTTCTTTGCTGTCATGCCTACAGATTCTTCTCCCATTTCAGCCTTCTGAGCTAAACGAATGCTATTCACTTTTTGTTTTCTTCGCTAGAGTGCTTCAAAATCAATCCTCAGGTATTTCTGGAGAGCTTCTGATTCTTGTTTGGAAACTTGAGGTATTTTGTAATTAAGTGGTTTACAGTCTGAGGTGAAAATCAGCCCCACACAGAGCGCAGGCTAAATGTGCATCACTTAAAACCCAGAAATGCATTAAAATAGGCTGAACAACCAACGCTAGACCAAACTTAAAATTGCCATGTTTTAAATGCAAGTAAGTGTAACAGGCAAGCTTTGGCTACCTACCCAAGAGATTTTGACTATGGATATCTCGTTTTAGTAGTATAGGTGGATTTTAGGAAACTCTCAGGTTTAATTGCTTGAAAGTTATCAGACCCTCCAAATATGCTGGTGGCAATAGTTAAAAGATTCAAGTTTTCTTAGTAAGAATCTCTCCATATCATGGGTTTGCATCTAACTGAGGTGCAGAGGCTAAGGATTCATTCCACACTAAAGCAGCAGAAACGTTGCTGGATGCAATGATTTATGTCTGGACCCTACTCGTGGAGTTTCATGAAGTATTGCTGTTTTACATAGATGGAAACAAAGACTATAGCAATTTTATATTTTAAACTGGCCTTTTGGGGTTTTTTTTGTTTGCTTTTTTTCTGAATTCCTTGAGAAGTTTTGCAATACATAATATTGTTCAATTTCAGTTAAAGCCTGCCACAGGAAGCCTACTCGGCTCTGTAATACTGCCTTTTGCTGTGTGAATATGCATGTCACTGCAGGGCTCTCTGCTTCCCCATCCACCACTGCATCCCACCAGGCTCCCAGTACTATTGTGGGAGCACCTAGGCGTACTCGCTGCTGCTTGCCTGTTACGTCCAAATTATCTGGACTCATAAAAAGGTGACACTTGTACAAATTATCCTCTCTGTGTCTCACTAGGTCCAAAGGGCTCTGCTAAATGATGCCCCATCAAAGTGTATAAACTTCTCGTTTATTTTTCATCAATTGGACTGTGGACTGTTTGTCTGAATATTACTAAAAATTAACAGAACTAGTAATGATAGTTAAAGGATACTTTAATGATGCCTTTCATAGAGCAGATCTGAAATTTACTGGCGTTCTGCTGTAGATTTTGAAAACTGCCATGTTCTGTAGGAAAGTTTTGTGGTCTTCAGTGCAACTTAGCCCTGGAAAATTTGGGGTTGATTTGGGTATTGGGCATTGTGTTCTATATTGTAGTTTACTATTTGTTTTCTGTCACTGGTTTGTATGATTTGAAGCTGTGCGTATTTAGTTCATGACAAAAAGTAGCAATTAAATGTGAAAAAACAGGTTAATATAGTAAGCTAGATGGACCCTGCTGGTCACCAGCTACACAGAAATCATTAAAAGAGGCAGCAGATTGAGTCTAAGGAAAAAGCAGGGTGTGTGATGGTTCATGTTCCCAGATCAGTGGCAGGGGAGTCTTCGTGCTTTCCTGATGTCTCACACGAAGAACTGGAAAATCTGTGATTCTTCTTATGTGATAGAAATGTGTAGCACATACAAAAATTATGCTGAAAGAGTTTTAAATTGAGTTGTAAAAAAACATTTTCTTACTCTAAGAAAGTAGCAAAGTAGACCCCAACTTCAAAATTCAGTCATACTGCAACTTGGTAGTTTGGTTTGGTCCCACTCTTAAAAATAGTGGTTTTGAGTGTGAAAAGAGATAAAACTTCGCCAATGTAGTAGCATACAGAGGGTGCATGTTCAAGTGAGACGTCACATTGTATGTATCTACTAGTTTCTGACTTTCTCTAAGGGTTTGCTGTAGCTCTTCTGGATATAACAGGCAGTTTTATACATGTGTCGTTTATTCAGTCACCATGCAGACTGTAAAATGGAGCCTAGCCAAATTGGCAAGGTACAAAGCAGTGAATGCCCATATTTTCGAGAGTAGGACTCAGACCCAAGGTTGTAAAATAAACCTCAAACATACACCCAAGTTGAAACATAAAAAGAGACATTTTGCATACCCTAGGCACAATCAGGATTAATGTCAGTGTGAAAATGAAGTTGAAAGCAGATACAAGAAATGTTAATACTTTAAATTGGCCATTTAAGTTTTCACACTCCTTTTATTCCTTTAATTTTTATTTCCCTGTGGAGTTGTAAGCCAAGGCAAATCACAAAAAAGAAAAATCAGATTTTTGACCGTGGATGTTTCAGTACACTGTATTGTTCACAGACCAGTTATGAGAATTATTAAAGAAGTATTTCTAGAGGACAAGTCTAAATACATACCCTGGTAAAAATGTTCTTCCGCTGGCTTTGATTTCCAACTGAATGTGGGCATGTTTATTGTGGCTTGATTTCTGCAATGAATTAGCCATATCTTGAGTGAGTTTGTTGTGCACTGTGGGGCTGTCCCTTTAGCTTTATTATATGAATTGGCTCAAAGTTGTTTTTTTTCAGAAAGAATTGTATTTTGCAACTCTTACTCAAGTTTTCACTTAATGTTAGTTGTGTGAAGTTCTAGACTTCTGTCTTAAGGTTGGAATTAAATAGACTTGTATTGATGTGTATCTCTCTCCAGTCTCTGTAAAGAAAGCTTTTAGATGTCTTGTCTGGCTGAGTTTGCCACAGAGCTGGCTTTGCAACATGCATGGTCTGAGTACATAAATGAGCCAAGTTTAGCAGGTAGAAAAGCTGTCTTGTATTAGACAAGATTTGTAGAGAAATATTCAAGCCCTTTCTCGCATCTTAAGTATAAGTGCCTATCTGTGTTACGCTTACAGCAGTTTAGCCTGAATATCTGACTGTTAAACATCCATTGCTTTGTTAGAAGCCATGAATAGGTCTGCAAAATCTACACTAAAAATGGCAGAGAAAGGAAATACTATCCTGGGAATTAAAATGTGTTAAGTGTCCCTGAAAATATGAAAGGTCTTGATCGGATTTAATCCAAATTTGTATTAGATTGGCTTGGGATAGGGTTTAATCTCTTGTTGCAGTTTTACTGAGTAGAAAATGAAATAGCTGCAGGATGCTGCAGACAGGTGTTTGCAGAAAGTCTGCTTTTGCACATTAGCAGATACCAATTAGCACTCAGATGTGGTAGCGCTTTCTGTCCGCTCCGTACTTCCTGGCTTCTAAGCAATCCCCACAAAATTCAGTTATGCAAGCAAGGCTTGCTCTGCTCTGCCTTTTTAGAGGCAAAGGACTGAAAGAAGCTGAAGGAGATCACTACATGGAAGAAGATACTCCACAGGCTGAATTAAAATGCAAGCAGAGTGGCCCTTGATTTGACTGCAATTTAAGACACTTCTGCAACTATTTATTTATGTCACCTTCTCATCTAGTCAGGAAAACATGTAGCAAAACTTGAGAGATGTGTTTTACCCCTTGCCTTTGTCTGAAGGCAGAGATGGTCTTTGTGGAAGAATACAAAGGCCATTTATGCACAGACCTATTCTCTGATGTAAGCCAAAAAAGACTGAATGCTGTTTTTAATTTCAGTAAACTAAAGTGAAATCAGGCTTCCTGTTGTTTTTGTTTGTCTTTTTAGAGCAGAGTCCAGGACTAGAGATGAAATCCCTGCAACAAACGTGGGCAGACCCCAGGATCAAGCTTCTGTCATTTTTATTTGTTAAAAATGAGTGTTTGTAGGATCTTGCAAGTGTAGTATTTAAGGATTAGATTTAATCCTTGAAATGTTTTTGATTAATTGGTCCTGAAGATATTTATCAGCAACCAAGCTAATTAATAAATGAATATAGGATTATATAGCTACATCTTCCAAAGAACAGTATCGATATATCATGAATTTCTCTGCAATCCACATTTAATGCGTCTCCCCTGCGCGATTTCCTCTGCCTTCTAATATAACTCTGTGTGCAATGTATTTGAAAGTCTATGGTCTTCAGATTTATAGCAGGTAGGTGTCTGTATGTATACTTGTACTCCTAATGCTTCTGTTTTAGTTGAAATCCCTATTTCCCTGCAGTGCTCCATTGTTGACAGCAGGATCAGTTGGTGATGTTGCGCAGTGCTATTATGACAGGACTCCTGACTCTGTATTTCCTGCACAGAGTCTTATATGCTGACTGCCAAACAGGCAGAAAGTTTTAAAGCTATATTAATACTCTCCCAAGTTCTATAAAGGCATTTGCAGAATATGTGTGCAATTCCTGCACAACATCCTTGTCTCTAAATTAGAGAGACATAGACTAGACAGATGGACCACATGGTGGACAAGGAATTGGCTGGCTGGTCTCACTCAAAGAGTTGTGGTCAATGGCTGCATGTTCCAGTGGAGATCAGTGATGAGTGGTGTTCCTCAGGGATCGGTATTGGGACTGGTGCTGTTTAACGTCTTTGTTGGAGACATGGAGAGTGGGATCAGGTGCACCCTCAGCAAGTTTGCTGACGACACCAAGCTGTGTGGTGCGGTTGATGCACTGGAGGGAAGGGATGCCATCCAGAGAGAGAGACCCTGACAAGCTCACTAAGTGGGCCCATGTGGACTTCATGAAGTTCAACAGGGTCAAGTGCATGAGACGCCACTTGGAGTACGGTGTCCAGTTCTGGAATCTGCAGCATAAGAAGGACATGGAGCTGTTGAAGTGAGTCCAGAAGAGGCCCACAAAAATGATCAGAGGGATGGAGCACCCCTGCTATGAAGTTAGGCTGAGAGAGTTGGGGTTGTTCAGCCTGGAGAAGAGAAGGCTCCAGGGAGACCTTAGAGCAGCCTTCCAGTACCTGAAGGGGGCCCACAGGAAAGCTGGAGAGGAACTTTTTAGCAGGGCATGGAGTGGTAGTATGAGGGCAAATAGTTTCAAACTAAAGGAAGGTAGATTTAGACTGGATATTAGGAAAAAGCTCTTCCTGTGTGGGTGGTGAAACATTGGAAGTGTTCAAGGCCAGGTTGGATGGGACTTTGAGCAACCTGGTCTGGTGGGAGGTGTCTCTGCCCATGGCAGGGGGGTTGGAACTAGATGGTCTTTAAGGTCCCTTCCAACCCAAACCATTCTAGGATTCTATTATTGTATCTATAGCAAAGCTCACTAGCCAAGGAGAGAATCCATCAGTTTT
Organism: Aegotheles bennettii; assembly: GCA_013398125.1. Classification (NCBI taxonomy): domain Eukaryota; kingdom Metazoa; phylum Chordata; class Aves; order Caprimulgiformes; family Aegothelidae; genus Aegotheles; species Aegotheles bennettii. Next base: position 75,934 of record VZRW01008829.1, read on the forward strand.
ATCTTGAAAGTGGTCTTGCATATAGATTTTCTGATGACCTACTACCGAATAATACTATTTGCACCTACACTGTGCGCTTCATGCAGAATACCACATAATGTTTCACAAGTATCAATGAAAGCTGAAGATTAGGAATGTTTTTAAGGAAGGATTTATGGAAGGGAGATGAGGAGGGAAAGAAATTACGGTTACATGGAGCAACATAAATAAAAGTGCAACTTTTAACTATAGATGAGATGTTCATCCTTAGAGGGCAGGGAGACATCCCTGTTCAAGAAAATTAATAAACTGCTTTTAGGAAAAAATGTGATTTGCAAATGTCAGGGGCTCTTCTACGCTGCTGCTAACGTAGCATCACATTTTGCACAAAGGATAGCCACAAATAGATGTTTCTGTGTACGAATATAATACGGCTCTTGTATACAAAAAGAAGGCAGCTCATAGCCATTAGACATCAGAAAACCTCAAAAACATTAATTCATTAATTTATTTGCATAGAAAATAAGTGTTACATCACAGGTCCATTCATGCATGTCTTCACAGAATCACAGAATGGTAGTGGTTGGAAGGTACCTCTGGAGATCATCTAGTCCAAGCCCCCTGCTAAAACAGGTTCACCTAGAGCAGGTGGCACAGGATTGCATCCAGGCGGGTTTTCAATGGCTCCAGAGAAGGAGACTCCACAACCTCTCTGGGCAGCCTGTTCCAGTGCTCTGTCACCTTCAAAGTAAAGAAGTTTTTTCTCATATTTAGGTGGAACTTCCTGTGTTCCAGTTTGTGCCAATTGCAATACCCACCCTTTAGTTGTTTATAAGCATTGTCAAGATCCTCTCTCAGTCTTTCTTCTCCAGCTGAACAGACCCAGGTATCTCAGCCTTTCCTCATAAGAGAGATGCGCCAGTCCCATCATCATCTTCATATTCCTCCACTAGACTCTCTCCAGTAGTTCCTCATCTTTCTTAAACTGGGAAGCCCAGAACTGGACACAATACTCCAGATGTGGCCTCACCAGGGCAGAGTAGAGGGAGAGGAGACCCTGTGTCAACCTGCTGGCCACACTCTTCTTTGTGAATATTGACCAGCTCTCTTGGGCCCTCCTACCTTCCTTATTTTGATCTTCCTGACAGTTATTAACCACAACAAAAAAATTGCTACATACACAGTCATGGCAGGTAAGATTTCCCCAGCATATTTATAGTATCACTTCAGGATATGAAATGTATCTTTGTCTTCTGCCTCACCTATACACATGGAAAATGTTTCTCTTGCACGGGGAGGGAAAAGCATTGGAAGGTGAGTGCATGCGTGAACATGCGAGTGGTTTCTTAAAGGTTCCAATCAATCGTTGTTGCTGCTTTTCCTGTGCTCCTCCATAGTAGTAAGAGCTACCACATTGCTTTTGTCATGCTACCTCAGTGTAGTTAGACATTCAAATGCATAATTGTTGCATAAAATATGAGTAAGCAAAAAAAGTACATCTCAGATAATAGCACTGGAAATGTGGGTAGGAATTCTTCACCTCCCGTGTAAATTTTTTACTGGATGCCATACTGTTGCTTTGCTGACATTGACATTTGTTCCACCGTTTCATCATGCAAGCTTCAGAGCTTGCTTTGAGCTTCCCTGTCTTCATATGAGTCTGTCTCCTACTCATTCAGATCACAGGTAATTGTTGTTGCCACCACCTCTGTCTGTGGCAGCTTTGAAAATGTTATCTTCTCTCTCTTCTAACTGCGGCTTTTTCTTGTAAGTTAGAGACCGTATGTGAACGAAAGTGAAACAGGAATATAAAATAATTGATTTAATAGGTAAATTATTGATGTTTTAAGTAATATAAAAGCATAAAGGAAATGTAATGTCTTTAAACAGTTTATGTTGTGATCCATAAGAAACCCATGAATTTCAGAAGAAATTGCACAAAAGTCAGAACCACCCACAAGCAGGAAAGAATGGAAACACTGTAGGAATAAATACATTTGTTAACTTTCTTGAAAAGGTTATTTCCAAGTGTCACCAGTTCTGTGAAAGTTCCTGTGTTGGCAGAGCCATGAATGAAAATTCTTTCTTTGTTGGTTGTACAAGTGCAACAAAATAAACACTGTGAAGTGGAGGGGGGGATGGGGAGGCTTGGGGCTTTTTTTGTATGTCCACATCTGCCTGAACCTGCAGACCACTGCTCGCCCAGTTTGTTAAACACCAGTATGTGTGTTCAATGTCAGTAAAAATGGAAGATTGTTTAACATAAATGTTCCATGTGATGACCCCTTTTGCAATGTTTTGCACTGCAAAGAAAAAATGCAGAGATAGTAGTCAAGCTCCAAGATAAATACCCGAGTTCCTTTACTTCACCGTTCTAAAAGGAATAAATCTTTTCAATAAGGTTTCTGCAGCCACTGTTTAATTTTCCAGAGATTATTCTGACTGTTGCATAATCTTCTCTGTCGTTCCCTTTGAACTGGAGCGTCTGTATGCAATTGGAAATGCAGTGTTACATATAAAATATCAATTAATATGTACCAATTTCTAGACTTGACAGAAGAAATGGTAGGCTCTTTAGGTACAATATTTGACCATAGTTGGGAGTTGTGTAATCAGGTTGCACACAGAATATTAGATGCTCTATCAAAGTATTTCCATTTTACATTTTGGACCTGCAAGACACAGTTCAGCTCTGATGTCAGCTAGGACATCAGTGAGATGGTGGCCATTTATGCCAGGTCAGAATTTGATTTTACAGAGGTGAAAATGTTGTCAACCAGGAAGCTGGAATTTCTTTAAGAAATTGGACTACTGTTGTCATGTATGGTGAATTTAGAGCTAACAGAAATGTTAGTAAGGTTTTTTTGTGATGGAGATTGTTAACAATATATACAGAGACAAAAAACCATCGAATTATTTTCCTTGTAGGAAGCCCCTGAGCATGCTGTTAGCATCAAATGCTAACAACATTTAGTGATTAGTGACCTGCTTAGATCTTGAATCGGTGACCTGAGGAAGATAGATCTATTACCAATCCATTGAAATAATCTTTTCTGCACTTACAGTAAATTTTCAGCTCTGGTACATTAAGAAAAATCACTGCTGCATGACCATCTAACTCAGACTTCCGCTTGCATGATGGTCTGTGATGACTGTGTCTCAGCTTGTAAAATGAAGTATCACTAAGCTCACATCAGCTATCGAGAATTCATTTCCTCAGCCTGCCCTGCCTGCTTGCGTAGCGATGCACACATTGATGCCCGCCACGAGACAGACCTGTTCAAATCTTATCAATTTTGCAATTGTCTCACCCTCTAGTGGCTTGTCTGGGAAACAAGATGTAAATGATGGTTAAATCTGAGTGTTGGTATTTAAATTCCAGGATGCTGTTCCCTGTATTTTCAGCTGACAACTACGATGTGGAGGTACTTGCAAACTACAGTGTAGTGACGGATTTCAGCCTGCCTAAAATTCAGATGCTGTCCTCTACTCTGAAGGTCTTGATTACAGGGGATGTCAGGTAGAATAGGCTTTTCCAGTGTTTTTTACCATTTACTTAAGCCGGCCAGAACAGTGTGTATGGCAGTTTGAAAGGGTGGTAGTTTGATCTCACTCACATCTAACATAAAATCTTTTTTAGTATGTGTCTGAGTCCTGTGTCGTTGAAATCAGGCCATGAATTTTATTCTCAGAGGAGCATATACGCTATGTGGTTAAGTGACACAGTGTCAGCATGAAGCAGTGCACTTAGTTTGTTAGATGCTTTTGTAGCTTCTTTTCTTTATTTGAGCTCTGCCTCTTCATGCTGATAGAAAAATATTCTCCTTAAAAGCTTTCAAGGTCCTGTTTATTTATTTTTAAGGTCTATATGGACATCTGAATAGTGATTCCTGAAAAAAAGAATTAATGTGTGTAGACAGGTTATTGACTCTTCACCGCTGCAGACTTTCTGTTGGCATTCAAAATCATATGCTGGAGGCTTTTGTATCTACAATGGATGGAGATGTAACATTTAATACTTGATGGCCATGTGAAAATTAAGTTGTTGATGGCATTTCAGAGATTTGGAAGTACGGAACTATTTTATACTAATAATTGTTTTTGCCAGAAACATAGGCTGTGTGACAACTTTGCTGAAAATGCATTGCTCAGGGTACAAGAACAATTGAGGCTAGTATAATATAGTAATTAATTTGTGATATCTTCACAGAATCACAGAATCTAAGGGGTTGGAAGGGACCTCGAAAGATCATCTAGTCCACCCCCCCTGCCAGAGCAGGGTCATCTAGAGTACATCACACAGGAACGCATCCAGGCGGGTTTTGAATGTCTCCGGTGAAGGAGACTCCACAACCTCCCTGGGCAGCCTGTATATCTTGTTTGTTTTAGCTTTGTTCCACTACTGGTCTTGAGTTATCTATTTAGGTAGTGTTGTTTCAGGGTATCAGGAATGGGTCAACTGAAGAAAAATCATGAATTAAACCTCATTGTCCTGCACACAAGAAAATCTCAAATAGTTTGGATTTTTTTTATCAGATTTCAGACTGTTGAAATGATTGCAATATTGCTTTCCGCCAAATACTGCAACTGATGTTCTTTATCTGTTATCCATGACTAATTTTGGTCAATCTAGGACATGTTTATTGTTGATTGCTCCTTACCTTTACACACAGATCTCCAAGTGACAAAACGTGGCAAAAATTGTAAAGCTAAGCACTCTTTCCAGATAAAAATCACTGTATTTCTAGCTTCTATACTCTTTCTTCAACTCTCCCATCTCCTCACAGATAATGCTGGGATAGTCTTTTCCACTACTCAGCATAAATGTTTTAACTTTCTGCAGGAACTGTTCATGGAAGTCAGGGGTTTGTTCTACTTCTGTCGAGAATTACTGCCAGGAAACAGTGGAGAAACACTCATTAAAATGAGCAGCTACCTGTAGCAACATAAAGCACAGACAAGAGTTGCTGTGTATTGCAGAAAGCAATGATGTTTGAAATATTAGCATTTGTCATTCAACACTTCTGTATACTGGTGCGCCAAAGGTCTGAGCCCCAGTTGTAAGGAGGTCTAAAGTGTACGAATCAGCCAGTATGGAATTATTTGCTTTTTTTGTTTGTTTTACATAGAATCTCTCTTATGAAAGAATTTTGGATATAACTAGCAAAAATCAGGTTGTGAAATGAGTTGCCATATGTTCTCTTATTGCAGATCATCATAGCTGTAAATGAGATGTGAATTTTCAAAACTGGTAAGTGATGCTAGAAGAGAAGCAGGAGAGGAAATTACTTCATCTGAGAGGATTGCTATATAGAATAGAGTAACTGGCTTCTGCCTCTGGCATGAATTTAAGAGCATGAGTACCCTAAAAGTGAGATATGTGTTTAAGGGGTTTTGCTTGTTTATTTCTTCGTGTCGGGTGTGTGGTAACCAGAGCTTCCTTGAATGATTCAGGTGCTTCCTCTAGCTCTGACGATATACTGTGTCTATTTGCATCACAAATTCAAATGCAGTACAAAGAGAGTAATTATTCTGTCTCTGAAGAACTTGATTAATCTTCCTGTCTGCACACAGCAGAAGAACAGTTCCAGCTCAGCTTTGTTTATATTGCACCAGAAGATATATATTGTTTTTGGGCATAGGGAAGCCTCCATTATGGAACATGTACAAGTCACTGGAATTGGTGGTTCATAAATTGGATGGAAGTAAGTCATTCACAGGTAGAATTTCTTGGAAATGCTGTCTTTTTAAGGGTGACTTTTGAATGAAAATGTGTGAAAGGGTGTTGACTGACAGATCTTATTCACTCCAGCCAGTCTGTCTAGATCATACAGGCAAGAGGAGAAGAAAAAAAAGAACAAAGGAGTAAGTTGCTGGTGAAGGGAATTTGTTCCATGAAGCAAAACTGCAGTGACAGAGCTGGTTGAGAGAATTTGCAGGTTCAGGAGGGGTGAACTTGGAGGACATGGGGAAACCCATGGTAGCTGGTACAGATTTCTTGGAGCAAAAGAGGAACCTAAATCAGAGAAATATTCCTGAAAGGGCATGAGGAGATAGGCAGGCAGAGAGTGAGTGGATTCACTGGAAGGAAAATGGGAAGGGCAAAGACTTAAAGGAGGCAGAAGAAAGGAAAGAAAGAAGACAAAAGAAGGATGGAGGGAGGGAAGAAGGAGGGAGGATAGAACCAAGGAAAGAGGGGAGTGAAGGAGGGACAGAGAGAGGAAGGAGGGACCAAGAGGGCGTGGGAGGGAGTGAAAAAATAGCTACAGAAGAGAAGGAAGAAAACATTTTGCAGCCAACTTGGGAAAACAGGTAGGGTAAAGAGAGAGGTCAAAAGGCACTCCATTGGATGACATAGTAGATTTGGTTGATTTATTTGAGATTTTATTCAACATTCCTTGATTCAACAAACTGAAAAAACTGTCAAATATTTGCAAAATTTCTCAAGTATTTGTTATGATTGTCTTTTTAGCACTGATTTCAATACTGTACCTTAGGACCCTGACACTTTGTGATGAGAAGTTCTGTTACATATTAACAGCTGTGGAATCTTGTATTTTGTATTTTTTTTTTCACCTACATGAAATTTTATAGTTATAACTTGCTGTTCACTAACCTTGCAGTGTAATAGTCTCATCACCAAACCCCGTTTTCTCTCATGGCACAAAAGGAGTAGTAACGCAAAAGCAAGGCCAAATTTTCAGAAGAACTTCTGACTCAATGACTCTGAGGCATATTCTTTGATATGCTCTTTTGAAAATTTTGCGTATTATGCCAAATCAGACCTTAAGGCATTAGAAGCTGGAATCTTGCTATCCTTGATTTTCCAGTAAGGGCAGGGAAAATTTGCTTGAAAGTGATTATAACTGTCTTTTTGAACTTAATGCTAATTTCAGAAGATGGGAAATGCCACATCTTTGGGTAACACCTTTGTATTAGCTTTTGTAACTTTAAAGATTTTTGTAAGTACTAAAATAATGAGACTGATTCAGCATTCAGGGAAATGAATTGCTACTGAAAATGCTGATATATGCTGGCATAAGTTCTTTACTTAATAAGCCAGATTCTGCTTACACTCACAGGGGACGCTGTAGCTCAGATAGCTTATGTGCTTGATTTCTATTTACACCATAGGCTGGAGTTTTGAAAGAGGCTCAACAGTTTCACAGTTCAACATGTAACCTGTATTTACTTGCTTGCAAAGTTGGATTGGATGCTATCTGTGTAGTAAACCCAAAATTCAGAGCTTAATTTCAACCACATAGAAAATCTGTTTCTGAGTACTTAATGCCAAAAAATGAAGCAAACACATACATGATACGAAGTCATGAATTCGTACACTTACTCTACTGGTTCAAGTTTGATCACATAGTTTTGAATTGTTAACTTTGCCCAAAGTAGACTTCATGCTAAATCAGGTTATGCTCATCTAACTTTCTTTGATCAGATTACATTAATTTCTTTACAGCTGTCAAAAAGTCAGAAAAACAAAAAAGCCAATGAAGCCAACACAAATAAAGTACTGTGTGTTAGTTAATTAAACAGAAACACAATAATAAGTTTGTAACTGATCTGGAAGCATTATACTGCAAAGATATCCACTATTAAGGCCTGAAATTCCATTTTCCGGGCTAAACAGAGTTGGATTATAAAATGAAATGTTCCTTCTTAAAATTTCCTTTGATATTTAACATGTAAGAGTTGAAAAATTTCAACTATTGTATAAAAGATATAGAAAGAGACTTTTACTCCCTTTTACAAAGGGCACATATTTTACAGTAAAACCTAGTAAACTACATGTAATTTAAAGACCATAAATGCTTGGGGTTTTTTAAAAACTGTTTTTTGTAGCTTCAGTGCCATGTAGAGGTAGCAATCCTTTGGATTTGGGATACTTGAGAAAAAAAAAATAAGATTTATAGATTGCTGAACTTTATATGTTGTTTTTTGTTTTAAGAAATACTTTATGCAGGAAATTATAAGTCCCAGAAGTTTCAGCTGCAGCATATGAAGATTTGCAGTTGTAGCTTATAAGATGCAGCAAAAGCAATCCTGAATTGATTTTGCCAGGCACTAAGCATTTGTTGACATAAATATATTAGAGCCAGAAATCTAGGCAGGTGGGTCATTCCCTGAAATGACTCTCAAATCATAATAAAATGAAAAGTCTCTCCAAAAATTCAACCCAAATTTTTCATTCTGGACAATTAATATTTAGTCCAAATAAGGAAACAAGTCAATCACTTTTATTCCATGCCCACATAATATGTACAAACATGAATTTTTACTATGCATTACCTTCCAGTATCCCAACCAGACTGTTACAGTAGTCAAAGCTCATAAGGGCTGCAGGAACAACAGGCTTCCGCTTTCCTTTGGCTCATACTCATGTGGCAGAAGAGCTAGAGTACAGCATCTAGAAATACTGGAGTAATTGTTGAATCAAGGTTTTGCCAGCTTGTACAAGGCAAACACTGCAATTTCCAGTTTCTGTTCTGTCTTCCAATAGAAATCTGTGTATTTACACACAAAAGATTTATTTTGACACAGGTGTAGTTTATCATTATCTCTATGGGGGCAGGTTCAATGAGTCACCGCAGCATTTGCTTTAGAGTCATTAGAAGGGAGGCATTTTGTGGCTTGCGATTACTTATTGGACAAGACTTAGCTAGGTTTGATTTTTTTGCAGTTTTATTAGGTCTATCCTAGGGCTAACTTTGGTACTGCTGAATAGAAAAATCTAGAAAAGTTCTCATTTTAAATCTATTCTAGAAGTCATAATGGAGCCTAAAAGATTTTATATGCCAAAACAGTTACAAATCAAAACACCTTTGTTTTTTAGGGGTAGTTATTTCCAGATTTAAGAAGAAGTAAATTTGATTTTCGGAGTGAATTGGTGTGTTACATCTTTTGGCATTAAAAAATGAAAGGGAACCTCACAGTAAAAATTACTGTAGAGCTGGATAACATTTGGAAGTTATGAATAGATATATTTAGGTAAGAAAAAGAGGGTCATTGTTTTATTGTCATGAAGTGCATTACAATAGAGATGCTTAGGGACAAGTAACTTTCAGGAAAGAGGAAGTGAGCAGAGAAACGACTACACACATCTTTCTTAAAGGTACTAGGAGCTGCCCCCTACCTAGGAATGAATGGTTTGTGGTGATTAGATATATTCTTAAGAGCAGGGTTTGTCAATAATGCTCCTGGAACTTGATTCATCATCATTTGGTATCTTCTATTTTTCCCCCAGTCCCTGTTCTTACTGTGCTAGCCAGCTTGCATCCTTTCTCTTATTTGCTCTTGTCCACCCCTTCCAACCTCCAGGAGTGCCAGCTCTCTGCTTGCTTGGGATTTGGCCGTACTGTAGACCTTTGCTAATGGGGATGGTAATCAGGGTAGAATGGAAAAGTAAAATCAGCCTTCTTAAGGTACTAACACATGAATACATTAATGTGTAGCTTGAAAGGTACCTACAGTCACATCTTGTGTCATTTATCGTCTGCTATTAGATCTTGCGTGACTTCTCAGAATATCGCATATCAATGTGTATTAACCACAGGATGTGTTATGTAAGCAGTGAGAGAGGTTACCTCATGAAAACATCACAAGTAATGTACATCATGGCTCTGTTCGTGTGATAGCACCTCTTACTTTAAGAATACACCGCAGAGGGTTTGTAAGAGATTTACAGAGGAACTTTTTCTCAAGCACATAACGATATGCAAATATCTCAGGATCAAAGGTAAGTCATAGAAAAATGGCACTGAGTAGAATAAGTCAGCTCAGATAGCAGCCTAACTACATGACAGACCCACAGGCAGCTTCAGAGCTGTCAGCTTCACTGCCTGTGGAGCCCACCAAGGGGCCAGATGCTGCTGCTCGATGAATATTTTGAGCAGCTTGGCATCTGGGCTCCGTGATGGCCTGTGCATCACATCAGGGTGGGAGTTTTCACTGTGCTGCTAAGGATGGGCACAAAGGAAAACACATTTGCTGAGGTTAATGATAATTGAAAATAAATTGTCATGGCTGTTTTTAAGCCAAGTTCTACCTGCCAGTTATTAAAGAGCAAAAACACCTCAGAAAGCAAACCCGAAACTTTACTTTTATTTAAAAGCACAGATTTAAGTTACACGTGCTTGCTGTTTATTTCCAGAGTCTGTCAGCGTAGTACTGAACGAAAATGGGAAGTATGTCCATATGTATGTATGCACATGTGTAAAACCCACATCAAACAGGGGGTTAACGTGCTTGATATCCATTTGTTCAACTCTGTATCATATTCAGTCTGGACACAAAATTTGCTTTCTCTACCCTGAGGATTGATGATAATGAAGCTAATGAAAAAATACTCAAATTTAGTTCAGCTGGTTAGTGATTCCCAGCACATCACGTTGGATGGGCTTTGCTTAGGATTGAGTATGTTTCTTCGTGAGCAGCCAGTGGCAGTACTTTGACTGAATGTACGTTCCATAAATGGATTAAGTTTAACCCTAAGCAGGGCACTAACTTATAATCACATATAAATAATTTGGATCCTGTTTAACACTAAAATTTGCACATTCACATGCCATTTGGACAAGAAAGCCTGTAATTTGGGCAAGAGAATTTACTACCTGCAATCACAAATGACTGTGTGGAGAGGTGTTTTCTCAAACGTAGAGGTCTTATTTTTCAATTTGATTCATCTAATCCTTTTTTTTTTTTTTTTGCTAAATCCGGCCTTAAAATTTTTTTCCTATGAAAATGAGGTAGGATTATTTTTGTTGACTCCTGAATCGTTGGAGAGGCACTTCACAACATCTCAGAATGCATTCAGAAACTATTTGAGATGCACAAAACCAGAATACCTATGAACGCCTTTAAATGCAGGCCAGCTGTTTGCTGTAATCCTCCTCTCCAACCTAACAGCCCTGTGCCCTCCTGAATTATTCTAAAGCACATTCTAGACAGGAGATGTAATGGCCAAAGTGGAAGTATAATAGACTTTCCAGAATGTTTATGACTGCTCCACAGAAACCGCTTTCCATTTTCATACAAGTTAGTTTTTATAGATTTACTACTAACAGCTGGAAACTTAAACCTACCTGAGGTTTACCGATGCAGGGATTGTCTTAGTAAGAGGAAAAAAACACAAAAACACACTCAAACTTATGATAGGGATTGATGTGGAGTTAGTGCACTGAAGCAGGCAATTAAAAAAACAGCCTGGAAAATGATATTCCAGGTGAAATCCTGGCTCTGCTAGGATGGACTTCAGCTTGCAGTTTGGAGTAAGATTTTCTCCTGCATTACTGTCTGAAATGTTTGTTCTGCTATAGTTTCTGAGTCATCTTTCATGATACCTTTTAATTGACTGTAAAAGAAACTGAATCAGACTAATGATTTTTTAATCAGACTTTTTTCATGTCTGAATATGTTATTCCATTGCTAAATATATAGGATAGATTTAATCCATTTTGATAGAGCAGACAGTATAGTAGTATTAAACCCTGTCAAGAGACCTTTTGAAATTCTAATAATAATAGGTAATTAGAGCCAGTTTAGTGTTTTTCTAGTATTAGTGTATGCCTTCACAGAATCACAGAATTCTAGGGTTGGAAGGGACCTCGAAGGATCATCTAGTCCAACCCCCCTGCCAGAGCAGGGTCCCCTACAGTACATCACACAGGAACGCATCCAGGCGGGTTTTGAATGTCTCCAGGGAAGGAGACTCCACAACCTCTCTGGGCAGCCTGTTCCAGCGCTCCGTCACTCGCACTCCTTCTATTAGATCAAGTCAGAAGTAAACAAAAAGCTTGATAAAACTGAAATAAATTAAATTGCTTCATTCCTTTACTCTGGAATTTGTCAGTTAACTGGTTCAAGAAGTTACAGTTACTTGTATTCCACAAAATATCCCAACAAACAAAGGTAATATATTGCAACAGTTGTGTGTATCACAACTGTGTTGTCTCTGTATTATCATGAAATCCTGATTCTAATGAGAAAATAGTTGTTCAGATAATTTTCTGAATATTAAAAAAACCCAAACCTGAAGTGCTTATTGAAGTGGGCAGACAAATTCTTGATCACAGGTTGGTGAATCTGGCAGTCTCAGCTTTATGTATATGAATGTTAGATGAATGAAAGGGGAAAACCGACACTGGAACAGGTTGACCAGAAAAGCTGTAGATATCCATCCTTGAAGATTCTCATGACTCAGTGGATCAAAATCCTGAGCAACTTGGTCTGGATTCAGTATTGACCCTGCATAGAGCACCGTGGACCAGAGACCTCTAGAGGTTCTTTCAGCCTGAATGACTCTGTGATTTTCTGATGCTCTAAGAAAGTGAGCTTGTAAAAACCAATAAATATTAAAGAAAATGTCGGGATTAGAGAATACCATGAAGATTAAACAACAACCCATGTCTACTTTAAAAAAAGTGATACCAGAGCTTTCCTGTGCTCTGCAGGGAGCCACAGTGGTTTTGAGATTGTTCCCAGACGTTTCACCTCTTAAAGTCCCTACTGTAGGGAGTGATATTACAACATCAAAGATGACTTTGATACATCATTCTCAGCAGGTAACCCCATCCAAGGTTAGTAGTGTGCTGAATGATGTCATATCACAGTAGGCAAAGAAGTACTAAGTTATTTTCTCTTATTGAGCCAGAGGAACACTTAATTGATGAAATTATTAAATAGGGACTTCAGAAGGAGTAATGAACAAACACATTTTTTTTTACAGTTTGATCTGTGACTGTGGTAACTCTTGACATAAGCTAAAACTGTTTGATGCATAGGTGATGTTCCTAGCTAAAACATCCACTGCTGTCACTCCAGAGGGTTCACAACTGCTTCCTTGCTTTCTTTTCTTTTCTATCAGTATCTTCAGAAGGCTGCTTGGACTAATGTCCACTGTCAAAAAGGATGCATATGTCTTATTTTTGCAAAGATGCTGCTTACTGCCACTAAAATGACTTACAAATAGAACTGATCTGGAAGCTTCCATCTAAATTTTATGACAGAAAAATTACTGTTAATGTTGGCCAAGTCAGGAATAAAACAATTTGTCAAATCAAAATATTTGTTTAGAGTTGGTCAGAGGCTATTCTGCCTTGGCTGGCAAGCTGTTCCATAGAAATTCGTAGTTCTGTAGCTTATGCCTTTGCTCTCCATTGTATACCAGACTCTTATATCAGTCTTCTTAGCAAGAATACATCTTGCGATGTTTGGTGGTGCCTCATCTGGCAAGAGCCATCATATCATCTCCAGGAAACCCACTGATCAGTGTACATTATGGGAGATTTTCTCATTCTTCTGTTGGCTCTATTAGCAGGAATTCAGCAATTGGATGAAGAACAACAAAGTTAAATTTACCATGGTAAAGTCAAAGAGAGAATCCCTCTGTGCAGACAGAGGTACTCATAATTTCTCTGTACTGAAGGCACTTCTTACCTTTCCATCAAAACAATCTAGTTGTATTCTATTTTTACAAAGTTTTGTTCTGAGTAAAGAAAATGTGTTTCTTTGCTTGGTGCTGATTAGAAAATGTTTGCCCTTCTGCCATTTCTTTTTGGACATAGATTAGACCAGTTGTGTGCATCATCCTAATGATGAATTTTCTGTCTTTGAGGATTATATTATGAGTAATTGAATGACTACACTGTACACAGAGGGTAGCACCTTTCTGGTAAGGCCTACTTACAAAGCACATTTCCTAGTGTCCCATTGCTTTCTGCTCTCTGAGAGTCTCCTTGTGCTGCCAGTTCTGGACTTGACTGCTGATGTGCAATTTGATCTACGTCGTCTCTCCAGTCCCCAGACACGCGCTGTCAAAACTGACGCTGTTTTGGAACAGTGAAACTTGACAGAGCCAGTAATCCAACAGGAAAGATCAAGGAGAAGGAAGCTTTCAGAGATGAGGGGCTCAGAAATTCCTAAGACAATTAGATTTATCCCAAGTTTGACTATTTTAAATATAGATTGTGAGATTTTTATGTCCATATAAAGGTATGGCTTTATTAAGTATTCAGTTTGCCATATCTTTCACTATTAAAGGGCACAAATAATGATCTTTCAAGAGTTTTTCAGCCTTTGCAGGTTTTCAGATTCTTTCCTATTCTCTGTCTGTAAAAGTATGAAAACAAAGATGGTGTGAAATGAAAGAAAAGGCTGCAGAAATAATAGCTTACTTAGTTGCAGTCACATCAGTCCTTGTCCTCTGGAACATTAGTTTTACTTAGTCTCACTGAACCAAATCAAAGTTTGTCTAGTACCACCCACTCAAAAGCTACATCACTGTTTCTTTCTTACCCTGCTCTGCAGTTACTTATCAGTTTTTAAATAACTAAGTATGTCACATTACTATGCACTGTGTTATGGTACTCAAAGAAAGACCAAAAATGTAGTCTTAACATCCTTAACTTACAGCATTTAAAAGGGAGAGTAGAGAAAAAGACGCAAAGGTATTTTGCTTTACATTTCAGGCTTTTTATAAAGAGAAAGCCAAGTCTTGTATGTACTGAGGTAAATGGTAAAGTGTCATTAATTACTTCAAAATAAGAAATTGGTCCAGATAAAATGGGAAAAAAATAACTTTGACCAGTCAAAAACTTATATCAAAACCTCTAGCTGATAGACACCTTGCTGGTCCATGCAGTAGTTACACACTGAAATTATGACCTTTGGAATGAGACCTGCTTTTGAGCTCTATCATGTAAAGTTGTAATTGGCCCATTAAATAGTTATAAAAATTATGAAAGAAATTTGACAGAACGAGTCTGGTGGATAGTTTAGAAACCTAAGTATCTCAGTGATGTTGCTGAGTTTATACCTTAAAATTTCTCCACAGTGATAGTGTTGCCTCAACTAGATAATGCCATTCACTAAATGATGGCATCAGGATCTTGTCCAGAAGGTCCTGTTTACGTGAGTCTTCACTGTCCATTGGTTTCTAATGTCTAGAGGGTGCAGAATGACCGAGATTATGAAAATTGGTGGGTAACCTTTGATGTCCACCGTAAGAAATAATGCAAGTCTTTTAAATGGTAGTGGCCAGAAACTCAGTAATGTCTTTGGCTGATTACACAAAACTGAGGCACTCAGAGTCACCAGCCACATACAATAATAATGAACTTTTAGAATTAAATCTGTATTAAGGTCTTCAAACAACTGAAAGTAACACATTTATAGTTTTGCCTATTTCCTCCTTTCTTCCCAAGTCCATCTTTTTTGTGGACTCCAAAAATCTCATAGACCTTTGGAAACTTCAAGAATCAATTAAGAGTAAAAGTTAATCCTCCAATTTAGTTTTTTATTTTATTCTATTTTAGAGCTAGTTGCTGTGTAAATAATAATAAAAAAGGTTTTCCTTTATTCAGGTACATGATACATAATAAAATTCAATTTTAGAAATGTCAATAGCTCACTCACTTTTATACAGCCATTTGCTCATGAGAGGTGTTGGTTTGCAGTTCCTCTGTATTCAGAGTGATTTCCTGCTGCCTGCCAAGTGGATGTTGGTGCAGTCCTAACTGTAGGAATACACTGTTGCAATAATTATAAACAACACTTTCACAAAAATTATTTTTAGAACAGCAACTGTCCTTTTCAATATAAACATATTTTTTTCTGCCATAGTGGCAATTTTAATGTGGGCTAGCAGTATTCCATTTGATTTTTGTAGGTGGTATCCTCAAATTACATAGAAAAGATTTCCCTTTTCCTTCCCACCCCAAGTATGCCTGTTTATTTCTAAGTTTAAAAATACGTTGATTCATATGAAAGATACTAAAGTTTTTAAAAAGAAGATTGGGTTTGTTTTGTTCATTGTTCTTGCACTATACGGTGTAGCTGGAGAACTACTGTTTAGTTGCTTTCAAACAGTGGCAATTCAATTTTACCAGGCAATATTTAGGTAATGTTATTTGATATAATCTCTTGTATGTTGGATGTCAGAGATAACTAGTATTGCATTGGCAGAGTTCAGAAGGCAGTGGTTAGGGTCTTGCACTTGTTCTGTCTATCAAGCAAGGTTCTTAGGCACGTGGTTAACTGTAAATACATGAAGAATCCCCACAATTGCATGGAATACAAATAAATTTATAAATAAACTAGAAGAAAGTAATTGTCTTATGTAATTCCCTCAACATATACACAGAGCAGAAGTCTATAACTTCTAAAGAAAATGGTACTCTTGTTTTTTGAGGATAAAGAGGAAGAAAATAGGAGCTCTGAAATGAGGGGAGACAACTATAGAGAATAGAAAGGCATGTGGTAGTAAATATATGAGAATGTTAATTACACTATTACATTAATTTTTATGGTGTTCCTTTATTTTCCTACTGACCTCTCATATTAGTCCCTCAAAACAGGAATATTTCTGAAATCACAGCAATTCAGTTTATGGATGTATTCCATCCTGCTTTTTGTAAGGCCTTAACTTCATTTGAAGAAAAACAATGTAAACTTTTAAATCACTTGGTTACATCTGAAAATTTTAGTTTGCTTTCTTAGAGGGTTTACTTCAGATAAATATCAACTTATTCCTGTAATTAATCTGCATTATTGTGAGTATTGTTTGCTTTGAAATGATGTTAGGAGACCGGTTCCACATGAGGATCTGTTGCCAGTATCCATTTTGCTTTCCATTTTATCCTTAGAACCTATTCAGTTCTTCTGTAGGTTACCTGGGTGTCTGAGTGTACAGAGCACATGACACAATTCTTTTTCCAGAGAACAGATGCCACCTGTGTCTTTTTGCTGAAGTGCCACCTTTCTGCCCTTACCAAAACAAGGATTTAAGCTACTGCAGTCTAACCACATCAATAACATCAAACTATGCCAGTAAACTTCTAATAAGCCACTGGCACCAGTTGCCTTTGTCTTTTGGCATTTCAGTGTTCTTCGCATACCGACCAATGCTACCTCTAACAATTGTTTAAATATTTTTATTTTTCACTTTTATATTTGAGACATAATGCAACAGTCTTCCTATCTGGATACCCCAGCATGGGCTTTTCAACAACATATGGGAATGACATTTTTCAGTAACCTTTCAATTTATGTAAACATAGTATTTTCAGGATATTGTCTTATATATACAATCCATGATACTTGGATATTCTCTGTATTAATGTTCTCTCAACAAAATGCAGGTTTAAAAGTTTCTTCTTTACTTTTTTGACATTGAGGAACTAATGCGTTGTTCTGACACTTGTTTCTAAAAAAAGAAACTATTAAGAAAAGAAAATGTTTGTATGCTTATTTGTGGTACAATAATATATCTTATGATTAAGAACCTTGAAATGAGTTACAAAGAGGGAGAGACCTCTTCTTAAATGAAAGGGATGGCACTTGACTTAAATCAATCAGGTGGACTTTTAAAATTCCTTGGAAGGAATGAGTTACATAAGTACAAATAACAAAAATAATAGTGAGGAAAATTGAAACTCCTACAGCTTTTGTAAGAGTTCCATACACTATTCCTATATCCAAAATATTTCAATGGCAAAATGGGAATTAGGTGTTCAGTTCTTTGTCTTTCAATGGAAACTGAAAAAAAAAAAGTTAAAAAATAAGTAGGTGTCTAAATGTGCAAGTAGAAACCTACCTAACTTCCACTGAAATTACCTGAATATTTTTCAAATACATGGCCTGGAAGACTGACTCCTATTTTTTACTCTTAAAACCAAAAATCTCTATTAATTTTTAGTCTGGGGTTGGTTTGTTTTTTAAATTTCTTTTCTTTCCCCAATGAAATATATTGGATATTTATCAGTGGATATTATCTTTCTGTTATGTCCTAACTTTTGTGTATTTGCTTTTTCATGTATTTTATGTAATATCTATATATCCCATGGGAATAAATCCAGCTTATAACCAATGAAAGTGAATGACAAAATAGAGATGTGATTCTTGCTGTCATGTCCCCTCCTCTTTTTTGTGTTAATGTTTCTTTTCTCATGCCATTGATTTCAAATTCCATAATACTCTGCTGAAGCATGAGCCATTCAAGTTTCCAGGATGTGTTGTGTTGCAAGAGGAAAAGTGTATTTGTGGTGTATATCTACTGAATGCAGCAATGGGTAAAGAAAGAGCTATGGACTGTCATCCTTTCAGGTAACATGCATAAAATTGATGGTAAAATGTTCATCGACCTAAATGGTTTCCTACCTGCTGTATACGTACCTGTTCATCTTAGATACCAAAAAGGCAGAACAATGAGCTAAGCACATATTTCTCCAGTCATACAAGACATGCATAGACTAAGTCAGAATATGGATTTAAATAACCAAAAGACAAAACAAGAGTTAACACTTATGATAGTAGTATTGTATGAACAGCCAGTTCCAAATTCAGACCTTGTTCTAGCAGTTCATTTATTATTTGTCATGCTTAAAAGTGTTGTATAGAAAATGGTAAAAGTGAGGGCATTTGACTTTTAGTTATAATATGGTACTTATTGATAATTAAATTGAATCAACATAAATAAATCCTTGCTTATGATGATTTCTCATCTGCTGCTCAATATGAAGACAACTATTCTAATGTGAATAGATAATTGTTGGACAAAGGCTTATGAATACATATGCAATTTGCTTAATATCTCTATGTTCAAGGTATAGACATGCAATTAGATACAAGGGGGCAATGAGAACACTCACAGACATGCATTACTGTCTGAAAAACAGAATAAATCACCTAAAGATAGTCTTTGTGCAGTGTCTTTTGTGGATACTACAATGATCCCAACTAAAGAAAGTGTCCTGTGAATTATCAGACCACCCAGATTTGCTATTGAGATAGCAAATATGTTTATAGAAAGGTTTTAGGTGTGCTGTTTACTAATTCTTTTACTGTCTAAAAATGTATTTTTAAATGTCCTTGTTTTTTCCTGCCAATCACATAATCAGTTAGTCCCTGTTTCTTTTCTTGTGGGGCTAAGCTGGCTTGCTCATTTTTGCAGTTCATCAATACAAAACTGATTTGAAGCCGAGCTGTATAATAATAAGCCTTTCAGCAGCCAGGCTTGACACTTGCCTTGTAATTAAGGCCTTGATGGTTGTGTTGATGGCAAATGAAAGAAAATGGCTTTGTTCTCAATTCCAGAGGCTTGATTGCTGGTTCTCGTTCTCACCTGAATTCGACCCATTCTGCATTGTGCACATGATTGCTGGAGTGTGAGTAATTGCAGCGCTGGCAGATGACATTTTCATGAAGCACACTCTGCACTGCTCCAGAGGGAATTTACAGAATTTATAGCTGGAGAAGCTCATCAAACATGGATTTAGGAAATGCCTATGTGAAAAGTGGGAGCCCACAACCAAATATCAGAGCTTTTCTTTTGACATTTGCTTTTACCTAAAGGACTATGGTCTGCAACCTGTCTTACCTTATGGCAGCAGCCCATTCCCGACTAGATTTTGTGTTTAAGTACAGTTATTGAAGTTCGTTAATGCAATTTTTTTGCATGTTTTCTTGTAATTTTTTGTTGGTCTGAATATGAGTTTCAGCAGAGGAAATGGAAATCTGTTTTCTCATTTCCATTCATATTTTTACATTTCCTCAACCTTTCAACTGTTTAAGAATTGTCAGCTGTTTCATGATACTTGTTGATGAAAATGTATGCTTGGTTTTTATTTAAATCCTCTTATTTTCTCAACCTTTTTGTGTTACAGCATATTTTGTTTATTTTAAATGAAAATGAATGTGCATTTAAAATAGTTACAAAGACTTCTACAATAGAAATATACTTCAGCAATTACAAATCAGATCTTTAGAAAGACAACATTAATGACTTTTATATTGACAAGTTCACAAATTTCAATGAAGGGTGTTTTGCGTGATGTAAATAAGAATTGTATACTGAAATTTTGCCTTATAGGTAACATATGCCATGATATGTGCAATCTTTTCTTTCCTCTGCCTTAATACTTCTGCATTTTCCTCTCTGTCTGATAGTGTTTGTGCCCGTCTCATATTCACCATGTTCACGCTTGAGACCCTGGTGCTTCTCTTCACTCTCGTAACACAATAGCACTTGGATGACTACCTGTAGGTTGTTGCTGTGGTTGTATCTTTCTCAGCACCTGGACAACAGAAACATTTATGGAATCCTGCTAACCTTTTTCAGTCACAACTGTTCAGGCTGTCACCGACTTTGCACGTGAAGATTCATAGCTGCTGTGACTCAGACATACTTTTACACTGTTGTCTGTCTAGCAGGACAAAATATCTGCACTTAGCTTTTAACATTTCTTGAAGCTTCATAATCCTGGCAAGTAGGGAGCCTTTCCTCCTTGTGTTTGGTATAACTGAAAGTTCTGAGCAATTGAATGATTGAAGGTTGTGGGGTTTTTTGATGAGGCTTATTGATTAACCCCTAGGAAAAGTTAGGTGAGAAGTCCTTGGAGTATCTGCAATAAATACTTGATTCAGAGACATGCTGATTATTTAAAATACACAGAAAAAAATCTGAGGTCTAAGCTGATGATGTTAAACAGACTGTTGTTTTAGGGCCTAACTTATCCTCATTTCAGTAATAGATCTCTATATCAATACTAATAAATGGCAAGAAGATGACAATCAATCAAAACTACTGACAGTTGTTTTAATTTATACTACAGTCCTCAGGTAATTGGGTGGCACAAGGGAAGACTTTCAAAGTGTCATGTATAAACTTATGGATGTTATGCTCTTGCCATTTACAAAAAGTAGGATTTTTTTGTTGTTGACTTGAATGGGAACAAGATGGAACCTATTGTAAATATATCTTGGTTTTAGTCATACATAGCGTTCTCCTAATACTTCCAATGCCAGTGTTCAAGTCTGCTCTTAATCAAGACTAAGGTTCAGATCCTCAGAAGTTCTTATGCATTTAAAAACTTCAGAGATTTGGGTCTCAGAGGGTGACTTGGTGTCTTCTGAAGCCATGAAAATAATCACGCTCAAGGTCTAAGGCTCAAGAATTGGAGACAAAAGACTGTCGTTCTTCATTACGCCTCTTACAGTTATTACTGGAAAGCTGAGGTGCAGTCAGATACCTTTACACTTCCTGATATTCCACTTATGGAAGTGTTAGGGACCTGTGTGCATTATGGCAGCCTTTTCAGGTGCATTCCTGCTCTCAGTGTATTCCCCTTGCAACAGTCTCTCTTTTACATTGATATTTGAGTGGCAACTCAGCCCCAAGAGGAGAACCTGCTGTTATCTTTCACAGTGCCTGTAATAAAACAATCCATACCTGTCCAGGACTTGTAGTAGAAAAAGGGCAGGTAGTCATTCTCTGTGTCTTAGTCAGGATCTTTGACACGCAAAATTATTTCTTTTGTGGGAATGAGGCCTGGATCAAAGTGGAATATGCTGAGAAAACCCTGAAAAAATTAAATGTTTTGCAAATCTGTCACAAATCAGTAAACTATGAGTAAAGGGATGAAAGCAGCAGCCACCAAGGAACAGTGAAATGTGGCAGTGAGCAGAAGCTTTTGAAACTTGCCGAGGTGAAGAGAAAAAGCTGCCTGATACCATTATCTTAATTATGATGATGGTATGAGACATGCTGGGCATGGTGATCAAATATTACATTATGTAGGCCATTTTTTGGATAGCCTTAGCATCTAATACAGCATCTCTGATGTTGAGAATCACCTTAGTGCTTTATTGTAAAAGTTATAATATTGCAAGTCATGAAAAATGTTCAACTGACATTCCTATGACCTTCTTGTCAGTACCTCTGGTAGTTATTTGAAAGCTTGAGCTCACTTTAATAATCCTTCTCTTACCCTATTTGTAACCTTCACCTTTTATACACACATCTCATTAACTTTTTCAACAAGAATGTTGATAAGATCTGCTTTAGTTTTCTCTAACACCCATTCATGCTTACTTTTCTGTCATCTTTTCCTCAAACTTCTCCCATTTGCTTCAGTGACCCAACACTCAGACACCTTGTTCTTTTCCCTCATCTCTCCCTCTTGCTTGTCTCCTTACTGAGCTGTTTGTCTTTTTCTTGATGATACAAACATGTGGTTTTCAATTTCTTCTCAGCACTGGTTCTTAATTTCACCTGTCTTTTCTATTTCCTTCTCCCCTTCACATCCAGAGGAAAGAGGATGCCCATCTCATGCTGTATTTTTCAGACTCATCATGAGATGACTTTTTGGCATGCGGCTGTGTATCATCCATGGCACAGGCTATTGCACGAGACCATTGACTATTTTGAAATAGATATATTTTTTTCTCTCTCTCTTTTTGAAATCTTGAACAATTTTACAGTAAAGGGAAGAGTGTCTTACCTGACTCTGCTGCTTCTGTGTCCTTTGTAAGGGCCATTACATTCTCTGGCACCACACAAAATGTTACATTATCTCCTCCTGTATTATGATGATTTTCCAGCCAGTGCAGTCAGTCATCAACAATTACTTGTTTCCACTGAGAAACCTGAAGTTCCTGGACACTACAATGAGTGTATGTGAGTAGCTCTTTTATTATTCAAGGGAGGTGATGAAAGGGCAGAAGTTTCCTCCTTTCATTTATAAATGGGAGTATTCCTGTGGTTTTTGTTATACCTTCTTTTAAGCCAGCACCTCTGTTTTAATACCCTTGTTACAAATCTTTTTGAATCTAAATAGAATTTAAGCTTGCCTTACTTTCCAGTATGTGTTAATCCATAAGTTGTTCAGCACCTGTTGTACCTGCTAGTCAAGCATTTTTACTTTCTCTTTAGACACAAATCAAGCATCACAGTGGTGAAGAACACTGCAGTGTATTAGATAATTCTAAACATATCTCATTTTATTAATGATGTATTTTTTGTACCTTTGGGGGCAAGCTGTACACCTGTCTATGTATCTGCATCTGCAGATTATTCTTCCATTCAAGAATCTTTGTTATGTAGCTGATACATCAGCCCACCTTAGTTTTCTACTTTTGACACTATTAGAAATAAATCTGTTGTAGGAACTTGCCCTACAAATACCCCATGACCCATTTGAGGTCTTCTGTACCTGCATGAGAGGACATCAAGGCTTTGTTCTCCTAACACATATGTTCATAACCATATTTTGCTTTCCTGTTTATTTGCTACTAGAGATTTTCTGTTTTGTTTTGTTTTTCTTGGTGGTTTGGGTTTTTTTTGTAGCATTTGTCTTGTCTGTTTCCAGCTAACTGTGGTAAACCCCAGCTTTGCATACAAGGTACTGCTTTAAGTGACGGCACCAGTTATTGTTCTCTTACCTGGTAGTACTAGTGAAATATGGGGGAAAAGAAGAGTGCGTTTCCGAGCCAGTATGTTACCCGATAAATAGTCTGAAACCATAAAATTCTTTAACATAAGAGAGTAACAGCCATGGCTACATTTTTCCTATAAATGCAATTTGTGATTAATTTAGTGCTCTAATCTGGTCTCCAGGTGTCCACCAAAGCTGCTCTATCACTCCCCTCCTCAGCTGGCAGGGGAGAGAAAAAACAACAAAAGACTCATGGGTTGAGATAAGGACAGGGAGAGATCACTCACCAATTACTGTCATAGGCAAAACCAGTCTCAACTTGGGGTGAATTTGATTTATTGCCAATCCCCAGGTCCTGCCAGGAGCCTTCTCCAGTGCGGGCTTCTCGCAGGGTCACAGCTTTCTTCGGGTGCATCCACCTGCTTCAGCATGGGGTCCTCCTGTGGGCCTGCAGATGGATATCTGCTCCACCATTAATCTCCACAGGCTGCAGGAGGACAGCCTGCCTCACCGTGGTCGTCACCATGGGCTGCGGGGGAATCTCTGCTCTGGTGCCTGGAACACCTCCTCCGCGTCCTTCTTCACTCACGTTGGTGTCTACAGAGTTGTTTCTTTCACATATTCTCACTCCTCTTTTTTGGCTGCAGTTGCTGTTGCACAGGTTTTTTTTCCCCCTTTTTAAATATGTAATCACAGAAGCACTACCGCCGTTGCTGATGGGCTCAGCCTTGACCAGTGGTGGGTCCATCTTGGAGCCATCTGACATTGGCTCTATCAGACACAGGGGAACTTCTGGCAGCTTCTTGCAGAAGTTACTCCTCTGCTACCAAAACCTTGTCACATAAACCCAGTACATTCACAAATCATTTGCAAAGAAATCCGATCAGTTGGATTATGTTTATTTTTTTCAAGTATTTTCCAATTGTTCATGCAGACAAATGTCAGCCTTGGAGGAGAATTACCTTTGCTGTGTACACTTATATGCAGTTATTCTTAGTGTGTGAATGATCACGTATTGTTTTAGTTTTTGATTTGCCTGTCTTTGAAAGGACAAAATAATTAAAGAGCAATGAATAACTAGTAGTGGATATTAGTTTTAATTTCGGGATGTATCTTCCTCTAAATATAATTGTAAATATAGACCAGTTTGTAAACATTATATACACTTTCCTTTATTATCAAGTGTCACTAGAAGATCAGTTATTTGTATTTCAAACAAATCTTGCTAAGTGCTGTACAAATCAAAAGTTTCATTCACAGCAATACTTTCTGTGATGTGAATTATTGCAGCTGAGTATATATAATGGTAATTTTCAGGTCCAGAGCAGTATTTTATCAATAGCTTGTATAATGTTCTATAAACATACTGAAAATAATATTGCTTGTGTATTTGCTGCTAATACACTTATTTGCAATAGCACTTACCATAATACAAACTCAATGCTTTCATTTCCACATTTGTTTTTTTGCGCTAACACAGACTTTATTTTGCATTTAGTTCAGATACACATAGTTCATCTGTTGGTTCTGAGAATCTTAATGTTAAATATCTTCAGGTAAATTACTATTTTAAAGAGAAATCAATTGGAATATATCTATTTGTCTTGGTCAAGGGACATAAGAACTTGCAGCTTCAAAGTGACAGCTCTTGGGGTGACCGGGTTTGACAATGAAAAGAGGATCTCCCCATCCCTTTTCTGTACTGATAAATCTTTTCTGTTCTGACAACAGTAAAGCAGATTTCAGCAGAGTAATGTATGAAAAAACCACTGTTCAATCAAACTTTTTTTCACATGACAAAACAGTAGTAAGGCTTTTTGTGCCCTTCCTCCTTTCCCTTTTATAAGTAGGTTGGTGGGTAAAAGATACAGATCAATAACTATCTACCTATCTGTCACTCTCTAATGTATGTGCAACCTTGCTTATTAGCTTTAAAGACAAGTGTAATTTTATTTTAAACATGGCTCAGGTGTGTCATAGGACCTTTTAAGTCACCATCAAGCTCGGACACAAGAAATGGATCTGATGAACAAATATAGTGTGTTTTCTGGACCAGGCTCTATGGCTTTCCTTTTTGTTGTACTGAGAAGGCTAATTCTGTGCTTCTTTATGTTACAGTAGAATCATAAAATTGTTTTGGTTGGAAAAGACCTTTGAGGTCATCAGGTCCAATTATTAAACCAGCACACTGCCAAGTCCATCACTAAACCATGTCCTTAAGCACCACATCTCCACCCCCAGGGATGGTGACTCCACCACTTCCCTGGGCAGCCTGTTCCAGTGCCTGACAACCCTTTCAGTAAAGAAATTTTTCCTGATATCCAATCTAAGCCTCCCTTGATGCAACTTGAGGCCATTTCTTGTTCTATTGCTTCTCACTTGGGGGAAGAGACCAACACCACCTCACTACAACCTCCTTTCAGGTAGTTATAGAGAGCGATAAGGTCTCCCCTCAGCCCCCTTTTCTCCATGCGAAACAACCCCCATTCCCTCAGCCGGTCCTTGTAAGACTTGTTTTCTAGTCCCTTCACCAGCTTTGTTGCCCTTCTCTGGACACGCTCCAGCACCTCAATGTCCTTCTTGTAGTGAGGGGCCCAGAACTGAACCCAGCACTCGAGGTGCGGCCTCACCAGTGCCGAGAACAGCGGGACAATCACTTTCCTAATCCTGCTGGCCACACTGTTTCTGATACAGGCCAGGATGCTGTTGGCCTTCTTGGCCACCTGGGCACACTGCTGGCTCATGTTCAGCCGGCTGTCAACCAACACCCCCGGGTCCTTTTCTGCTGGGCAGCTTTCCAGCTGCTCTCCCCCAGGCCTGTAGCTTTGCATGAGGTTATTGTGACAGAGGAGTCTGTGGGTACTTGAGACTTTCACCTGTAGTCATTAGGTAGTTCCTACCCTGGTGCATGGTAGACTGTATAAACAGCTCTGCCCAAAATCTGGCATTGTAGGCACATCAGTAACAAATATCTCTTCACCACATTTGCTTATAATAAAATTCTTCTCCAGCAGTTGTCAGTGTAGGAAGGTAAAACTAAATCTGCTAATAACTCTTGCTCTATATAGTCCATAGTTTGCAGTGTATAATGTATAGGTCTATAATCTGTAGGTTGTTGCCATTTATTCTAAACTTCCATTTATCTAGTTATTTGTATTTCTTAAGTGCCATCATTACCTCTGGTTTGCTTCAGAAAACATA
The DNA here is from genome assembly GCA_013398125.1 of Aegotheles bennettii. Lineage (NCBI taxonomy): Eukaryota > Metazoa > Chordata > Aves > Caprimulgiformes > Aegothelidae > Aegotheles > Aegotheles bennettii. Next base: position 102,330 of record VZRW01008829.1, read on the forward strand.
AGGAAAGATCCAGTTCTCTGCCCTACACTTTGTTCAATCATTGGCAAGTCTCTTTGATTACCTTCTTTATTTTCTTCTGCTCTGGCTCTCTGAGTAACACTGAGGAGGTGAATCTGAACTCAAAAAGGTATTTGTAATTTGTAATTTGAAATGCCTCCAAATCAACAGCTTTTAATGTAAAAGCCTTTTTCCAAACATAATTTGTTTCCTGGGAGGGTTTTAAGATGCAGGATGAAGGACAACATTGTGACTCTTCCAGTCCTGTTGGGGTGCAATCCTTCTACTTAAGACAATTTTCAGATTCCATATTGTCCTGGCACTGGGCACACTGCTCACTTTCACAAGTCATGCAGCGAAGACTTTCCTTGCGTTTTCACCATCCTCGGTGCCTTCTGCAATCAGTAAAGTCCAGTTTTTTCACTCAGGTGTTAGTGCACTGTTTCCCACTTTCTCCAGAGTGTCTCACAGTCAGGAGATATGTGTTTATCAACTGTTTGAAGAAGGCATGCAGCCCTTTCAAAATCTCCCCTCAGTGCCAGTTGTGTGTTTTCCTCATTGGTTTTAAATCCTTGTTTGGCAGCAACTGCTTCTTTGAACCATTAATCCTACCTAAGCTACATTTGACATCAGAGAACGTGACATCCAGTATTAACAAGGATACTCGTGGACTGTCTATTTTCAGTGCTGATTCTCTTAAATTTTCTGAAAACACTAAATGTCAACTTTGTAAATCTTGTTCACACTTCTTTGTAGTTTCGAATGTGTTGTTGATGGAAGAAGGAAATACACCAATTATGTAATGATAGGAAAACATTTTTTTACCTTATATTAAGTACTTAATTTTCACAATTAGATCCAGAATTTCATATTCTGATTGAAAAATAATTTAGTTGTTATTCCGCTAATAATTTTAAACTTGATTTTTTGTCTTTATTGTTCTTGACCTTTGACTTAATGTTTGCTTCTAGAGGTTTGATTTGTGATATTGTGGCTGTTAAAAAGCATGATAGAGGTCTGTCTCATGTCAGCAGAAGCAGGACTAGACCCACTGTATTTTTATTTATACCTTATTCTGAATAATCAGAAGCATGACTTCAGTGTCTCTAAATTTATATAAACTGGGATCTGCTAAAATCTGTCCAGTCACAAGTATCTCATAAATACTAATATTACATAAGTTCCTTATATCAGCTTTTTGAAACTATCCAACTATTGGAAATAGTTGTAATTATTTCATCTTTCCCTGAAAAAAAAACGGTAAAGCAAATGAAATTACAGCAAGACTCAGCTCAAGTGATGACTGCTGTTGAAGCACTCAGTTAGATTAGAGGAAGTACACAACCTCTTCAAGGCAGGTGGTGTTTACATGAGAGTGAGGCAGAGCTGGACATTTCCTTGTGATGTTATTTTACTGGTTCAGTTTTCCTTCTCTACCTTCAGGGGTAATAAGAACTGGAAGTTCTTTGTGACTTTTATGGGAATTGTTCTCAGCATCAGTTGGAATTTAACCTTTTTGTGGGAATTTCCTTGGCTGCTACTAAAATATCTACTGCTCATAGGGCTAAAGTATCCATTCCAGGTGTTTTTGCCATTCTCATACTAAGTTCATTGCTTAGGGCATCTGAGAGGCCATGTCATTTAATCTGTCTCATGAATATGTTTTTCTTAGGCACTAAGCAGTAAGGAGGGCCTCTTAAAAGTACCCTGTATTTCTGCTTTTGCAAGGGTTATTGAATTTTTTGTTTGGGTTCCTGAAACAAGGCATTTATCATTAGCAGAATTCTAATGGAACTTTTTTTTGCCAGTATTCTCAGGGACAAGCAAGTTGCCTATGGCTTCCTGTGCATTTGCCAAGCTAATATTGTGGCAGATCTCTGAATAGGTGCTGCACAAGGGGAGAGCTGATTTGTATATGCAAAGCAGAATTCCCCATAAAAACAGGAGCGCTGTTGGATATCAGATTTTCAGATTTGAAAAGGAGGGTCAAGAGCGCATAGTGGAAGGCAGCATTGTCAGTCCCAGCTCAGCCTTCACGTATTTTAACAACTGGTTCATTTTCAGATCTGTCAATGCTCGTTGTTTGTAATAATCGAAAGTCATAACGCGACAACACAATGTCATTGGGAGAAAAAAAGGAAAAAACCTCATTATTTCAATTGTTAAACATATTTTAAATTCGGCAGTAAATGAGGAAATATGGAGCACATGCGTTTATTTACAGTAGCTCCAGAAATAAAATAGTTTCATTTCGCCAAGCGGAGGTTTATGGCTATTAGAGAGTTTATGGTTGGGGTAGAGCGTGGCTGAGCGTGCCTTGCCCGGGCTGCGGCGCCCCGGGCGCTGCCCTTGGCCTTGGTGCTGGAGCCCAGGTTCTGCGGCACCGCCCACGGTCGCTGGCCTTGGTGCTGGAGCCCGGGTTCTGCAGCACTACCACCAGCTTCTGAATGAGAAATAGCAGTATACCGTTTAAACAAAAATAGAAAAATAAACTGTATGAAGCATTTCACAGTCTTGTTGGTACCTTTATTGTGTAAATAATTATTTCTTTCCTGCAACTGAGATTATAATTGAAGTTACACAGTGTGTTACAGCCATTTTCTCCTTAACAGTAAATCCATCTGTCCTTACGTAGGAAAAGTTTTTTTCCTAAGATGAAAGAGAAAAGGCACATTAAGGTCACCATGAGGATGCATGCAGAACTGAATATTTCTTTTTAAGCAGTAAATTATTGGAATTAATGGTTTATGTATATTTTCTAAGGTTAATTTACTCCCTCAGAATGCCATCTTAGAATAAAAAACCCCCAACAAATTAGAAACCAGTAATTTTGGGCTCTTGTGAGAAGTTATTTGGTCCATGTGTAGTTGTGTTTTAACCAGTTGAACTATGTATGTGAGAAATTGATATTGAAACCTGATCCTTAAATTATAAAAGAATATGAAAAATATTATGATTCTTTTATTAAAAGACTCTGTTCCTTTATACAATTTCAAATTTTTCACTTAGATTCAAATGTTATTTTGAAGATTAAAAGACCCTCTCTGTGTTTTTATAAAATTGCAAGAAAGTAATATTAGAATACTGCTTAGTATACTTACATGCAAACAGTTTTTTTAATAGAAAATAGTTCTTAATCTTATTTTTGTTCCCATTTTCTGATCTTGTAGAATATTTCCTTGCCTGAAAAGTAGCATGTAGGAAATTGAGTACAGTATCTTTTAGAGGATTTATGGTAATGCTGCTGAATTTAGCTGAGCATAAACAGCATGGTGAGCCCCTCAGGGTCTCTTCATTTTCCTGACACACTCCACTGCTGCCCCATTAACACTTCGTCTGTTATTGCCATCTACTCAGTTTAATGTGTATCTTTGAATTTGAAGTTCTACACAAGAAACAATAGCTAAAATAACTGATGCACCTATTGCAGCTTTAAGCAGAATATCTTATTCCCTTTGTAATTTTTTTAAAAATAAAAAGTACATTTCTATTCTTCAGCAGGGTAGTTACATCATGACATTTTCTTTAATTATGGTTGACACTAATCACAAGCACTGAGTAATGACTACAAATATGATGCTGTATCTGTGTAGAATGTAGAAGGTAAACACATGCTGAATAGCTGCTAAAGAAGACTTTTTCTTACTTTAGAATTCATCGTATTAATACTGACTCTTTAATGTGAAGAACGAATAGTACTGCTGGAGACATTGTGCTATCAAAGCAGAATATTATATTTCTTCTAAGAAATTATAAGACAAAAGGACTAGGTGCTGTTTTCTGATACCTGTATGCATCCAACTAACTGCTGTAAAGGGTCAGTATGTCGCTCATTAGATTGGATTCCTAAAACTGAATTTATCACATTTCTCTGAATACATGCATAAAGCATCTTAAATTATTAAATAATAAGATGTATTGTCAGACAAGGACTCAACCCAAATTAGAGCCTGACTAATGCTGCATTGGGACGCAGCATAGGGTTTAAGAAGAATTCTAACTTTGCATTCATTATTAACTGATCAGCAGAAGCAAAAAATTGCTCTAAATCAGCTTAGATATTAACAGATATGGAAAATCTTTGCAGGGCCAAATAAAATGTCTGAATAATTGAATAAATTTCTATTCTAGAAAACTGAGGAAATCAGTTGAATATTGGAACAAGTTTTTTACTGAATATTTTTATTAAAAGCCTGTTTTTATAAGCTAAAATAACGTGAGTGATTTTCTCTGTTTTTGGTAAGCTTGCTATCCTTTAGTAAAGTTTTGTTTGTTTGTTTCTTTGTTTTGTTTTTTTTCTTTTAGAAAATGAATCTGGAAGAAAATTGGTGAATCCAATTCAGTGGACCTACAAGCACTCTGACAGGCTCAGAGAGCAGAGTCTGGACCAAAGAGCAATTACCCCACCAAACAATTTCAGGTACAATTGACCTAAATATAGCACTCTCTTGAGATTATTGACAAGAGTTCATTTCCTGTAGTGCTTTTCCCATTTGCTACTCCTGGTAACCACTGTGATCTTATCTGCCTGGTGCTGCATGACTTCTGGGATGCAACTATGAGTTCTGTTTTGCATTATCTTTAAACAGACAATTCATGCTAAAAGAGTCATTTGCAGTTAAATTAGATGATGCATATATTATTCTTGCCGCTGAAGTTACACGGAGCAGGAATGAGTGCTTGAATCCTGATGGACTGGAATTCTTTTCACTGTGAAATCAGAAAGGTAGTACTAGGTAATTGTAAATAAACAGGAGATTTTATTTCATTAAACTGTAACAGTAGGTTGGAAAAGTCTCTATTTGCTTCTTTGTGTATGTATTTATCTATAAAGTATGTCTTTCCTTAGTGTTATCCTACTTTCAGGCAATCACTGTAGTTATCATATGCTGGCATGAGAACAAATGAAGGTGTGAACTGTGTAACTGTACCAAACGTGGATGAACTGAATTCAGAGGCTAGTGACAGACAGAAACATCATTCTGGGCTTTATATTAAGCTCCGTCTTGTAATATATTATGAACCCAATGAAAGGTACAGCATCTTAAACATGTTTTTTAATAAAGTTGTTTGACATCTTCAAGGGATGCTCTTATCCCTTACAAGATGCAGACCCATAGAGGAAATATCATAGGTTAGGGATATTAAGAAAATTTATCCCTGCTTTTTTTTGCAGTTTGCCCACCACATAGTGAAAAGACATAGTAAAGCAACCATAATTAGGCAGTGTGGGATTCTCTGGTATGCAGCATTCTTTTTAGCCAGCTTTATATTCTTCCTGCTTGTTCTACAGTGCCTCAGGGAATGAGAAAAGTCTGGTCAATTAATTAGAGAATTAGCTTAGAGTTGAGAAAGATGAGTTCAGGTTATGTCTATGCCACAAACTTCCTGCAGTACACTTAGCTAAGTATTTCGCAAAATCCAGCAAGACCTAAGGATCAGGGATTGTGACTGCATTTTCTCTGCTTTTGAAGCAGAATCGGGTGTCGTTCCATGTGTCAGGTATCTTAGTAATTGAGCAGTCACAAATCTTAGCTTCCCTCATTAACAGAAAAGAATTCTCAGTACTTCTCTATCATACTGTTCTTATGTAAGGATAGTGATGAAATGGCAGGGAAACAGAACACAAAATAAGGCCTCATGTTAGTTCAGACAGCGTATTACAAATATGCTGTCATGATGACAAGTTCATGTTAGCTCTTGGCAGTGTAAGTCTTCCTAATATGACCTTCTGAAAAAGCAAAGTTCATCAATCAAAATGTCACATGTTGCTAAATTTGCAGTTTATAAATTACCACTCTAAATTTAAGTAGTAGAAATCACCACACAAAATTGTGCTTCTTTCTCTTTGTCTCTCTCCAGACTTAAGTGGTCTCAAAAATGAGTCAGTAGGCTCTTTAAATTGCAGTTTCTAAGCAGCATCTCAGCTCCTGTGAACAGGGATTGTTGTTTATATTGCATGGGCCAGCCAACTGTGATTGATCACAGGCTGCTGCTGATATTAGCACACTAAAGAGAACAGTTATGTTAAAGCTAAAATGTCAGGGCAGGGTCATCTCACCAATAAGGATGAGGAAAAAAAAGGATTCTTGTGTTTTATTGGATATGTAGCTCAGCCTGCCAGAATACTTAATCCTTAAATCATCCTGAAAATTGTTTGGCATATAAAATCTAATTAAACCACCTATCAAAGGGCATGGTCTCTGCTCACTGCACTAGCAGCGACATGTATAAATCCTAATCCCATATCAAGGGGAATGCACAACTTAAGTAAAACTGTTTTTTAAGAGAAATCTGTTGATAATAGATCTAATAGTTTTTGTAGCAAACACTTAGGAAGTGTTGGACTGATTGCCTTAGATGAGGTAAAAAATAACGTTGCTAGATCATTACAGCTTCTTAAAGCTGAATCCCTCCTTTTGAAGGGTTATCACGTAGGTTTATTTTGACCAGTTTCCAGTTTTTAGCTTTGTATGTCGTCATAAATGATTCTTTTGTCCTTATGAATATTGGGTTGTAAATTTTGGTGGGCAAAAAAATTCTCAGCACATGGGCACATTTTACTTTTTTCCACTTCAGATGAATGACTATGTGTTGCTTAGCTGCTGTATCTAACTGAAGTATTTCTTCTGAAGCCAAGGAAGACACAGAAGACTAATTTGAAAGCCAAATGGAGTTATGAGAAAGACTTCACTGATCAAATAGGGTTTGGATCAGGGTTGAGTTAGGTCAGAACTATGCTTTTTATACAGTAGAAATGAAGCTTTTATTAAAAAGCCTACATATAAAAAAAGGCTTTTATACTTTGAGACAAAAGAAGTACAGAAGTCCATTTCTACAGTGATATATTTATCTTCAGTGCACTGGAGAATGCTGAGGAAAGGAATATGCGTGAGAAAAACTATAAATCATTTTACCTAGTAAGTAGCTAAAGTCAATGGAAGGTACATGTTTTCTAGTCAATCAAAGCTATAATGAGAAATTATTTTAAAAAACGTTTTTAAAAGCATGGCAGGAGGACAAAGCATGCACAGATTCTTTTAAGCTCAGCAGACCTTTCTGTATACAAATACGAATACGTTTTATGACTCTGTAGTATGTACTTACTAATGTTCTTACAAAGAAAATTTAAAGAAAGAAGGATACTCTGTAAGTTTCCTCTCTTCTTCCAAACATTCTTGGAAGGTGCAGAGGAGTAGACACTACCATTTCATGGTCACCTCACGCATTGAAAGAGGGAGCTGCTTCACTGTGGTTTGGGACAGAGCAGGGCATTGCTGCTCAGCAGCCATCAGTAGTGTTGTCCTTAGATGACCTTGTGGATGGTTTTCTATTTCAAAATCATACAGAGATTAGATGTTGCTGAAAATAATGTTAACTCTTGTTGTGCTCTCTTTCATGGCTTCTACGGTGATATTTATCTGTCCTAATGTAGATGTCTTTTATATCTAAATTGTCTTTGGCTAGGCTGCCTTTATAGCAAATGGAGAGAAACAGACACTTTTAGAGCATGATTTATCTCTTCAGAAGGTAGACATCTAAATAGGTCAGATGAATCAGACTGTAGAATAGCATATTCCTTACTAGTGAGAATAAAGAAAGGCTAGGGATCAGCTTACATGCTGATGCCTATATTGCAGATACCTAAAGTTAAGTGGAATGAACTTTGTGTCTATAGGAACTAAGTCAGAGCTCAAAGTCAGAGGAAAATACCATACTCTTCAGGAAGCACTTTTCCTTCAGAGCTCCTAGTGTCACTGAACTGGGGTGCATGGTCATTGTCACAGGCATGAGGTGTTAAATCTAAAAAAAAAATATTAAACTCCCACCTTATCTCATTTAGTATTTTAAGATGTGAAAACTGAGTAGACTTAATTGTGTGAATAGGTAATTTATGTATGTCTATCATCAGTTATTACACTGGTTCCACAGAGGCATCATTTTTTCACTAGTATCTGCTAATAATCTGTCTGTACAGGACCTCACCACGGTTTAGATTGGTCCTTGTAAACCATCTCAGAACCAGATACTTTTTTCTCATCCAAAATCTTTGCAAGTAGACAAAGAATTGAAGATACACAATTAATTTAGACTAGTAGACTATTTTAAATTGTTTTCCCATTGTAATTATTACTGTTAGTGCCAGAGTTTCACTAAACTTTCCAGTAGATAAGGTGGTTTCATAGAATAGAATCATAGAATGGTTTGGGCTGGAAGGGATCTTAAAGATCATCTAGTTCCAACCCCATGTCAGGAACAACTTCCATTAGACCAGGTTGCTCAAAGCCCCATCCAACCTGGCCTTCAGCACTTCCAGGGAGGGGGCAGCTTCTCTGGGCAACCTGTGCCAGTGTCTCACCACCCTCACAGGAAAGAATTTCTTCCTAATATCCAATCTAAATCTACCCTCTTGCAGTTTGAAACCCTTCCCCCTTGTCCTATCACTACAAGCCCTGCTAAAAAGTCTGTCCCCATCTTTCTTACAGGCCTCATTTAAGTATTGAAAGGCCACAATAAGGTCTTTCTGGAGCCTTGTCTTCTCTAGGCTGAACAACTTCAACTCTTTCAGCCTGTCTTCATGAGAGAGTTGCTCCAGCCCTCATGCCCTCATCTTCATGCCCTCCTCTGGACTTGCTCCAAGAGCTTCATGTTGTTCTTATGTTGGGGACTCCAGAACTGGACACAGTACTCCAGGTGGGGTCTCCTGAGAGCAGAGTAGAAGGGGAGAATCACCTCCATTGACCTGCTGGTAACACTTCTTTTGATTCAGCCCAGGATACCATTGGCTTTCTGGGATACAGGTGCACATTGCTGGCTCATGTTGATCATTTAATCAACCAACACCCACAAGTCCTTCTCCTTGGGGCTGTTCTCAATCTGTTCTCTGCTCAGCTGGTATTTGTACATGGGATTTCCCTGATCCGTGTGCAGGACCTTGCACTTGGCCCTGTTGAACTTCACTGTTTTGAACTTCATTGTTTGTTTTATTGAACTTCATTGTTGAACTTTCTTGTTTGTGCAATATACCTGAAAGTCCCCATGATGAATATTTTCAAGTGCTAACAAATGAGTTTTGCAGAAAGGATCTCTGCTTTATTTTGGTTGTATTTGCTTTAAGTATCAACCATAAATAATAAAATGGAACATACCGGAACAAACAGCATTATTTATTATATACTTAAAATATAAAATCAACAAATAAAGACCCATCTAAAACACTTGAACACCAATGCAGCTTTTTCAAATGCCGCTCTTCTTCCATTGTTTGCAAAACTCCAGATCCCAGCAAACCTGCAAGACTTTTGTCAGATGCATACCCAGGAGTAGCACAAGGATGACAGCCTGGAGTAAGCAGATTGCTAGTGAGGGTAGCAGGTGCCAAAACATGCTGTTTCATGACCTAGTGTAAAGATGCCAAAAATAATCTCAAATGTACTTCAGTAAATAAATGCAAAAACCCCTCAGGCTTCAGAAATACAGTCTGTAGAACTGTCTGAGATTAAGCAAGAAACTTAAAGTTAGAAGACCAGTGTTCTAATTTCTGCTCAGCAACTGATTAGCTGTGTTCAGGTAGTGGTGCTTTTCAGCCAAAATCTTTATTTTGCCACTTTAATAGATGGCATGTTTTTCAAAAGTAACTGAGATCAGAACTGTGATGGATTCTACAGATGAAAACATGAAATTAGGTTGAATCACATGCAAATGTTAACTAAATATCTCTACATCATTTCCCCTGTCCTATTTTATTTGCATTTTAAATATTGTATATAAATTTGAAATCCTTCTGCCACTTCAGCCCTTTGCAAATCTGCTGCTGAATGTATATTTTGTAAGATATCTAAAAGTTGCTAAAAAATAAGGGATAGTAATTTCGACAGAGGAATTATGATTGCTACAGTTTGTAGACACCCAAAGAAATGCCCATGTGATAACATTTTCAGGATGAAACAGTATTTCCATGGTAACAAGCACTTTATCTTAAAATTTGATTATGACTGCAAAGCCGAAGAATACAAAGTTTAAGAGACAATGTATAGTAAATTATGCAGGAGAGTCAGAAACTTAACCTTCTGAAGCTTATGAACATGTGTATACAGTGCATGTTCAGAAGTACCCACTGAGCTGAGTCTGTGCAAAAAGACAGTGTTCTTTATAGAAGAGATTAGAAAACCAAGATCTTGTATGTAGTCTGTCTGTTAATCAGCACGCAATTTCTATGAGCCATAGTAAGCCAGCCAAGTGCACACTGAGATAAAAAGAAAACATCTTTTAAAACTGAGATTTTACCTTAAATATGTGGTCATGTATTACAAATGTGATCGGTCATATCTTTGAGTGCAAATGAAAGCAAGGAATGAACTCATGGAACAAGATATGATCTCCAATTCAATATGCTGATACAAGAGACACAGTCATTCCTAAGTGGCAGAATATTTCAAATGGAAGCCACTTAATCAGATACACAGATATATATCCACATGTACACAAGGAACCTGTGGTTTTCACTAACAAAATCTCTCATCGATATAAAAAAGAGGAAGTGAAGATTTGATTTGGGAAGGACATCGAGGTGCTGGAGCGAGTCCAGAGAAGGGCAACGAGGCTGGAAAACAAGCCTTATGAAGACCGGCTGAGGGAACTGGGGTTATTTAGCCTGGAGAAGAGGAGACTGAGAGGAGACCTTATTGCCCTCTACAACTACCTAAAAGGAGGTTGTAGTGAGGCTGGTGTTGGTGTCTTCTCTCAAATTGCTAATGACGGGACGAGAGGAAATGGCCTCAAGTTCCATCAGGGGAAGTTTAGGTTGGATATTAGGAAGAATACTGAGAGGGTGGTTAGGCACTGGAATAGGCTGCCCAGGGAGGTGGTGGAGTCACCGTCCCTGAGGGTGTTCAAAAAACGAGTTGATGAGGCACTTGAGGCCATGGTCTAATGGTCTAATGGTTAGAAATATGATGGGATAAAGGTTGGACTTGATGACCCTGGAGGTCCCTTCCAACCATAATGATTCTATGATTTCTATGATTCTGTGATTTGTCTTAGTCTCGTATGTATTTGAACAGAGCTGATAAAAATACATATGTTTCGGCTCCACATCTCTTAGGGTCCTACTTAGGGTCTCAGCATCTTTTCCCCAGTAGTCTGTGTAACAAAACCTAAAAGTGATGGCTTGACTTCAAAATTTGGTGTGATATTTTCTTCAGGGTTTTAAGATGCCAAAATACAGGTGTTTACATGCAGATGTCTTGCTCCCTTCTTAGTCAATGGAGTTGGGACAGTAGGTGACTGGTCTGCTGAATCTCTTTCTAGGCTGCGCTGACTTTACTGACTAGATACTACTGACAACTTTGGCAGTTTTGACAGTGCTAACACGTACATGTCTAAATTTCATCTTCAGCTTTCTGTCTTCTAATATCATCCTTTTGCAACCCCTGAATTGTCTGAAGTGGTGTAAGCTATATATACAGCAAAGTAATGCAACCAATCTATCCTGGCCCGTACAATGTTTTACTAATAGTTTCTTTTGTTAGAGAGAATTTTTTATAGATTCTAAGGAACCCTGAACTTCAAAAGTATTTGAATTAAAGTTCAGATTTTAGAAGGCGTTAGATAAAGGTGGACATCTAAGGGTAATCACAGAGGTTGTCATGGAAATCATGTGTCCAACCTATCTGAAAATCAAAATGGGCTAGGTAAATAATTTGTTGAAGTGTTTCACAAAATCTGTTTAATGTGAGGTTGCATTTTTGGGCACTTCCTTATACCTCAATGAATATTTATAAATATCCCAATATTTAAATCCATTTTGCTAAGTTCAAAGAAGCTGTGCTTTCTGAAAGAGTAGTTGATGAGTTGCAAAAAGTCAGTGCTTAATTCTTACAGGAAAACTGTTCAGGGTCAAATGGTGTCTACATAATTTTCTTGAATTCTTTCATAGATATTAATAACTCATTCTTTTCCAGGAGTATTACCACATAAACCTTATGCTCAATGTAAACAAAGAAGTTGTATAATAAGGGAATGGCCACCAGAAAGGATCTGCATTTACTTTGAAACAACAAGAAAAACAAAATATTAGCTTGTTTAATGAGACAGTGTTTTCTCCTGTTCTTACTTACAATCTTACAAAGCTGCAGTCTGTTTAAATTGTTAGCTCAGTAACAAGCACCATAATGAAGACTTGGAGAATTTGTAAAAAGGAGAAATGTCTCACTTAGGATGGTTTCCCATGTCCTATACAGACCCCATCAAGGGAACTCTCTTACTCTGTGATGATGTGTATTCACTGAAGCTGACCCTTCTTTACCTCTTTTTTATATGTTTATTAGCAGTCTGAGTTTTTGGGGCCCTTGAAAGCACATTTAAGTTTATGGAAGCTGAATTACTTGTGAGAATTAGTCATAAATTTCTTGTTGAACTCATGTAATTTAATTAATTCAAGTGACAATGATAGGCAGCAGGAACGACTGTGGTGTAGCATATTACATAGAGGATGGTTTCTATATTCTAACCTGCCTCTTTTGCTGTTTATAATGCTAAAGGAAAATTTTGACTAAAATCTGGATCCCAAATGTTTGTAGAAATTAGGAATAATTGGTAATGAAATAGTCATTCCAATATTCCAGTTGTTATAACTCATTCCAGTATTGCATTTCCAATAGTCAAAAGTAAATTATTTTTTGAACAACCTTAAGGTCATTGCATCTGTTTGAGTAAGAAATCAAGGAAAGGAGGCATGAAATATGCGTGGATGAACAAGTTGCTTCTGGAAAAAATCAAATGGAAGAAGGAAGTTTACAGAATGTGGAAAAAGGGGCTGGCCACTTGGGAGGAATAGAGGAACATTGCCAGAGTATGCAGGGTTGCAACAAGGAAGGCTAAGGCCCATTTGGAATTAAATCTGGCAAGGAATGTCAAGGACAAGAAGAATGGCTTCTTCAAGTACATCGGTAGCAAAAGGGAGACTAGAGAAAATGTGGGCCCTCTGCTGAATGAGGCGGGTACCCTCGTGATGAAGGGTATAGAAAAGGCAGAGTTACTGAATGCCTTCTTTGCTTCAGTCATTGTTGCTAAGACCAGCCTTCAGGAATCCCTGGAGGTAAGAGAGAAAGTCTAGAGGAAGGAAGACTTCCCCTTGGTTGAGGAGGCTTGCGTGAAAAATCATTTAGGCAAACTGGACACCCACAAATCCATGGGCCCTGATGGGATGAACCCACAAGTGCTGAGGGAGCTGGCAGATGTTACCGCTAAGCCACTCTCCATCATCTTTGAAAGATCATGAAGAACAGGAGAGGTGCCTGAGGACTGGAGGAAAGCCAGTATTACTCCAGTCATGCTTGACCAATCTGATAGCCTTCTATGATGGCATGACTAGCTGGGTACATGAGGCAAGAACAGTAGGTGTTGTCTACTTTGACTTCAGCAAGGCTTTTGACACTGTGTCCCATAACATCCTCATAGGGAAGCTTAGGAAGTGTGGGTTAGATGAGTGGACAGTGAGGTGGATTGAGAACTGGCCGAATGGCAGAGCTCAGAGGGTTGTGATCAGCAGCTCAGAATCCAGTTGGAGGACTGTAGCTAGCAGTGTTCCCCAGGCGTCAGTACTGGGTCCTGTCTTGTTCAGTGTGTTCATCAATGACCTGGATGAAGGCACAGAATGTACCCTCAGCAAGTTTGCTGATGTTACCAAACTGGCAGGAGTGGCTGACACAGCAGAAGGCTGTGCTACCATTCAGTGGGACCTGAACAGACTATAGAGTTGAGCAGAGAGGGACCTCATGAATTTCAACAAGGGCAAGTGTAGGGTCCTGCACCAGGGAATGAATAACCCCAGGCACCAGTACATGTTAGGGGTTGACCTGCTGGAAAGCAACTCTGGGAAGAAGGACCTGGGAATCCTGGTGGACAGCAGGTTAACCATGAGTCAGCAATGTGCCCTTTTGACCAAGAAGGCCAATAGTATTCTGGGGAACATTAAGAATAGTGTGGCCAGCAGGTTGAGGCTGATTCTCCTCCCCTTCTACTCTGCCCTGGTGAGGCCACATCTGGAGTATTGTGTCCAGTCCTGGTCTCCCCAGTTCAGGAAAGATGAGGAACTACTGGAGAGAGTCCAGCAGAGGGCTATGAAGATGATGATGGGACTGGAGCATCTCATGAGGAAAGGCTGAGAGACTTGGGTCTGTTTAGCCTGGAGAAGAGAAGACTGAGAGGGGATCTTATAAATGCTTGTAAATATCTAAAGGGTGGGTGTCAAGAGGATGGGGCCAGACTCATCTCAGTGGTACCCAGTGGCAGGACAAGGGGCAACTGGCACAAAATGGAACACAGGATGTTCCATCTGAACACAGGGGAAAACGTCTTTATCTTGAGGGTTACAGAGCCCTGGAACAGACTGCCCAGAGTCTCCATCTCTGGAGCTGTTGAAAACCTGCCTGGACACAATCCTGTGCCACCTGCTCTAGGTGAACCTGCTTTAGCGCAGGGGTTGGACTAGATGATATCCAGAGGTACCTTCCAACCCCTACCATTCTATGATTCTGTTAACTAGATGAATAAAATACAGATGGTTCAGATGGTTACTATGCCTTTTAATCAGATCTCAGCAGGATCTTCAGTTATATGTTGAAAATTTGAATTACATAGTCCAAACACTCAAAAGCTAATACATGCCAGAATTAACTTTGTTAGGGCAAGTTAATTTAATCTCCTCTATGCATATGCATTATAAAGACTTCTTTAATTACAAGATCACATATTATTTTTCTTACAAGACCTTTTCCTCATTCAGTTCACAGGACATATGATAATCACTTAATGAGCAGCTGCTGAATATTTTGTTTTCTTCACATTGTTCAGTGTGTGGCCCCATGCCTTGTTTACTACAGAGTATTTAAGCCCTACTCTGATGACAGAATCATTAATTATTATTAATTTCCTCTTGAGATTTTCCTAGTGGTCATCACCATAGCATCTAAGTGATGAACAAACATTAAATTAGCTTTACTGCAGGCCCTGGAGATCGGAAGACAGCATGATTTCTGTTTACGGCTGGGGAACTGTGGCCCAGAGAAACTATGTTCAAAACATGCCACTAATCTATAAGGCCAGCCTGAGGTGCTTAGGTCCAAAAGCCTCGACTACTTACTGTAACATAGAACTTTTCCAACTAGGTCTTTCTGTTTTCAGCTGTGTCTCTGAGCATTCATGACTTCTGCAAATTCAAATGCTTCTCTCAGTGTAAAGGGACTTTTGGGCTGCATGAAGGTGGTGAAGGCACTGAGAGCACATATACCAGTGAGAAGATGAATGGAAATAACAGTCAAATATAGTACAACTATATAACTGCTCTATGGAGATGAAGGTATCTATGTCTGTTTCCACAGAAGGAGTCTCTGAGTTGTGTGAAATAGATCTTTGATCTGAATGAAATGTTCTTAACTCAGGAGGAACTATTTGTGGAGTTAAGAATGGCCTCGTTGTAAGAGAGGAATAGATCTCCACACTGACCAAGCCTGTTCTCATTATGCTTACACTGTCCTGTTTGTCTTTGTAATTGGGGTAGCCCAAGGCAAATGTGAGCTCTGTTGATATTACTGTGTCCTCACTGCTTCGTCACTCATGTGTGTATTTATGGACATATTCCATAGTTGTCCATGCTGAGATGCTCTAGAATTATTTCTAAGTTAGTTCTATTATGGAAAAGCTCACCTGACTTCTGGGGAGGAATTGTTCAAACAGCAGAATTCAACCCCTTTAGAAGCAAGCCGAGTCTTTTTTCTTGTTGCAGAACCTGCATAAAAGCATGGTCAGATTCTAGCTCATACAGAGGATAATGGCTTAGGTTTGTGTGCTGTCAAAATTCACAGGTTTTCCTATGAAAGTTTAAGACTAAAAGCCTAGATTAGTTACAGCCTTGACAGCCACCACCACCTCACTCAATTTTTGAGAACACTGTGTAGCTCCCGGTTCACATTGGTCTTAAATATTGACTAACATGGCATGATGAATTGCTCAGAGCATTTCGTAGAGGTAGTTCAGAACAATTTTGTAGATCTAAGGGCCTATCCTTGCTAGTTTACATTGGACAACAAACAAAACCAGCACTGATCCTTTCCTTCTCCAGGAGGTAGAATTGATGATGGTCAAGAAAATGAGCCCTCAGAAAAATAATAACCAAGACTGAACTGTTCTCTTTAAAGAAAGTGCATGCAAAATCAGTCCACTTCATATACAGTTCAGGAAGAAGGGACATAGTGTCATGTCATAGTCTACATTTGATGCCAAATTATGGCTTAAAATGTAGATTTGAAACAGGAATTATGATCAGTGCAGAAATGTAACAGATTTTCATGGAGCTAATAAATGCTCTCTTCCCACTAGGTTTGTACAAACCTGTGTATTAAATGCAGACAAAAGCGGACCTTTTGTGACTGCTGGATTTCATACATGACACAATGATGACATTGTCTTATTCCTGGAAACAGAGTCTAATTCCTAGAGAAAAATATTTTATTGCATCCAAAGAGAAATATCCCTTTGCAGAATCTTTTTTGTTCTGACAAACATGTTTTAGTTCATACTTTAAAATTTTTAATAAAAAACATACCAAATTCTCTGTTCATTTGGTCTGAGTCTGGAAAGCGATGTTTTAAAATTAAGAGTGATGGACCTGATTCTACAGCCTTATTTATGTGAGTAGTCCCACGGTGACTACTCTATTTGCCAGTGCCAAGGATATCCAAGATCAGAAAGCTCTTTCCTTTCATTTCCTGAAAATTAAAAGACAGAAATCTATTTCCAATTCTCAGGAAAGCTTTAGGATGCTTTGGGCTTTGTCCACCGTAACTAAGTTTACACTCCCTAATGATGTGTAACATTCTTATCTGTTTTGTTTCTGTTTGAGTGATGCATAATGAGTATTTGAGCACAAACCAAACTAAAATTGCAGAAAGGAAAATGAAATGCACATTGGTACAAATGAGGTATTATCTTCAGTCAGAAGGCCTGTGTTCTACTAAAAGGATTTTTCATGCAATACCTGCCTTTCTCCTTTCCTTTTGACGTATTTAGGTAAACCTTTGCAAAGCAAATATTTATTTTTAGCATGTTTTGGTGAGGAGTTCGTTGTACAACTGGAGTCATGCACTGAGTTGTTAAAGGCAAAAAATGTTAACATCAGAAAATCAGTCTTTTGTTACCTAAATAAGCAGCTTTGATTGTTGTTTTGATACAGAATATGTAAGAGCATTTTACTACTCCTATGCATGCCATTTGTTAAAGATCATGTGCCACTTAGTTTTCATTGTATTATTTTACAAAATACCTCCAAGGAATATATATTTTTGAATATTCAGCAGTAAAACTTGTTGACACTCTACCTGTAGTTGCTAAACATTATAAATGATGCTTATATTTTGATATTTTTAAATGTTTTGGGAAAAACTTGACTTTTCAATTCACAAAAGGAGCAGATTATATTCCAACCAGATATCCGCTGGAATGCACAGTCACTTCCAAACATCATTTTTCCTGCATTTACTTGGTGTTAGTAATTGGTAGGGAATGTACTCATTATTGTATGACCAAGTAACAATAGTCCTGTGACAACTGCGAGCAGCTGGAAGAGATTAGAGCAACCCCTAAACTGCTCATAACGGTGTGAATGGTGCTTCAGAAAAGATCCTACACTGAAGATGTGATCCTTACTCTCTTCTTCTGCATAGGCAGGAATCTGAGTCTCTGTTACACTTCCATCCATTTGACACTTAAACTTCAGAACTGTATTTTGGTTGGTAGCGCAGATATGTAATATAGAGTTTACCATCAGAAATGCCTTTAGAAATTCAGGTCTTCTCCTGCATCTATTCTCTCCTTGGAAGAAGAATAGTGTTAACTAACCCAGAAATCTAACATTCTGTTAGACATACTACTGGCACTGCTGTCATAGTTCCTTCCTCATAATCTTCCTAAATCCTGGTAGATTCTGGAATTTTGATCTACTCACATGTCCCATTGTACATCTCTCTGATGTCAAATATTAAGTGAATCCATTCTTGATAAAAGATTTTCATAGATGCCATGTTGTTAGCCTATTTACTCTTTTCCAGAGAGGCAGAGGACTCTGAAATTTTGGTGTGGTCATTCACGTAAGAATGTTTCATGTTCATAAAGAAGATTTTATTATATTTAAAGAGCAGAGACTTCCAGAAATATATTGCTTACAACTACAGTAAAATAATTCCAACCTTTATACATATATATATTAACTATATAGTATAAACTATATAGTTTATACTTATCTCCCTAGTTATTAACAGTTAAAGCATGAAGGGGGTGAATTTTGTTATGAAATGTAACTATTACATTGTTATTTATGTTTAGTTTTCCATTCAGTTTCCTTTACTTTTCAGTTTGGATCCACTTATCTTGATATCTTGAGGTCAGATTTCAAAGCTGATTCACATTCTTTAAGACATGTACTGTACTGACTGGGATTTTGTAAAGGGCCCTATCTTCTAAGCTACTTATATAGGAAATCTCATCTCCATTGCTGAGACTTAGGTATAAGTACTCCTGGAAATATGACTGGATACTTACAGCACTTTTGGATGTGAAAATACCTATGAAAATCTGTTCCTAAGGGCCCATGCTTTACATCAAGCTGCATTAAAATCCTGATGATTTCTTCACATGCACACAAGCTGATAAACTGTGTGTTATCACTGCTTATCTCCCCCTCTTCTGTCCTTCTTACACAGAATCACACAGTAATTCAGGTTGGAACAGATCTCTGAAAGTCATCTAGTCCACCCTCTTGCTCAAAGCAGAGCCTGATTCAAAGGTAGATCAGATTTACTGGAGCCTCAAGCTGCTTTCAATAACTCCAAAGACAGAGGCTCCAAATTCCACAGGATTCCATCTTTCTGGGTACCCTGTTCCACCCTCATTGTGATTTTTTGTTTTGTTTTGTTTTTATACAGCTAGGTAGATTTGCTACTGTTCTAGAACTACTATTGTTCTACTCATCTTTTGATGCAGATGTAGATGCTTCTCATCTGTTCCTCTTCTCTGATACTTCTCTTTTCCCCAGTGATTCCTTTTTACCCTCTTTCCCGACCTCTCACACTTGCTGTCATTTTCTCCTTTTTTTCTCTTGACCTTGTCTCTCTAGCTCCTTCCTTTAATAATTCAAGTATATTAGTCTTTATCAACATTCCTAATCCTTAGAAAACCATCCTGACTCTATTTCTCTTTCTGTTGCTTCCCACTGTTGCTCCAAGATCACTCAATGTGTTTATTTATTCACATTCTGTTGTGTTAAAAGCACCTGGTCTTCAGTAGTGTTATAAACTCCTTCAAACTGACTTCTGACCTTGTTAACTGAAACCACTCTTACTAAATTACCTAATGATTCTCTCTTAGCCAATTCTTCATCCTCTTCTCACACTGTCAGTTTTGATCTTACTAAATCTGATCATACCTTGTATCTTTGGCTCCATTCTTTACTTGTTTTCCTCCTAAATCCTTAAGAATTTCTTTCTTTCATCCTTTAAATCATCCTGATCTGACTTCTGCTGAAATCCTAAGGAGTTTTAGTTTTATCCATCTCTCCTCTCCTTTTACACATCATCTCTACAGTCCTATCTGCAATTAAATACAATTGACATCTCTGTGCTGCTGACTCAGATTTGTATCTGTACTCCAGATATTGCAGTAGCAGCTCAAGATGGTCATGATTAAAAAAGGGTTTTCCTCTTAGACACTCCTTACTCCTTGTTTTCTCAGTCACCATCTCGTTAGAACCTCCTATCAAGGCTATGTCTAAATATTTCAGGTTCCTTTCTTCATAACACATCTAAGCTGTAGTTTTTAATCCCATGCAAGTAAATCAGTTAAAGTTCTTTTATGGTATATCTACACAATGTATTACAGCATATGTTCTAAGGACCTGGCATGATGTCCATGCAGTTATTAGCCAGAAACCCTTGGCAATATAATAATAAAAATAATTAATATATGAAAATAACATATATGAATGGGTAAATTGTTTAAGTATGTGTGAATATGGTGCAATTTATATAAGTTTGGGGAAAAAGGTTGAAAAGTTGCAGTAAGCAAACTAATCTTGGGAAGTCCACTTCATAATAAGTCTTAAATTTCACTGTCAAGTGCAGTTGTATTTTTTAACTTCGTGCTTGCCTTTCTGCAGCACTCAGCATGTAAAATGTACATTATTGCTGTATTGCTTATATACCATTTCTGATACCGCTGAATTTAGCTTGGTGTTACTGTAGTTGCACAACAGAGGAAACTCAGGATGGATCCTTTGGCTTGGGTTTCTGTATTCTGATAGATATTAATCAATGTGGATTTGTGTTGCACATTAAATCTACAGTAAAAATTCACTCTCCCTATAAGGCAAACAGGGTCCTGAAAATTTGCATCCTGTTTGCTTCCTGATCTTGCTCTTCATCACAAGATTAAATATGCTTCTGAAGCTGAAAAATAAGCTTAGCAAAGTCAACATTTATGCCAGTAATATAGTAGAAAATGTAAAATGTTTCCAATCTCAGAAGTCAATGAAGCTACTGAAACACAAGTAAACGCTCAGAACCAATTTAATCGTATCATGGTCTAAACATATGTGTATTGATTCCTGGGACAGACAGTTGGCTGTGTGAAAGACAGGAGAGAGTAAGGGTAAAGAGGAGGGCCATGAATTCAGTTTCCAAACTGTTCCTGTTTTTAAAAGCTTTTTCATTTCAAAAAAAACCATCTGAGCATTTGAGATACAATGAGAATAGAAAGGCTGCATATGAATTAAATTCTCCTAACATAATTTTAAAGTCTTTTACAGGTTTTTTCCTCAAAAATGCCCCAAAATACATGAGCAATGAGAAGGGTGATATGGTTTGAATGATAAAACTATCACAAAGCAAACTCAGAATGTTAAATAAATGGATATTTTTTTTGCTTTAAGTTTTATAAGCCTCCAAATTACATTTTTGTTGTATTTTACTTTTATCCTCTGACTTTAATTAAAACTCATCAGAGGTATTTGCATTTTTTATGGAATTTTTTCTTTTAGCTGTACTGGATGTGACATTTAGTAGCCTTTGTTCTTTAAAAATGTTCTGGGTCTTCCTCTGATTTGAGTATTGTTGCCTCATCTGAGATTTTACAGTGTTATCTGTTTCAGAGTAAAGGTGGTCAGATGCTGTGCTGATCTGCAGGTTATCTGGTTCAGTACTGCAAAGCAGTGGAGCCAGAATCCCACTGCACTTTTAGCAGAGACAGAGGTTGAAGCTTTCCATGAGTAAGGTCTATTTTCAAGGCCTTAAATAGTCTTGAGAAACAATTTCAGAAGGCTGAAGTAGAATTTATGATGATCATACCAACAATGTACTGATATACATTACTACAACAGACAGGAAAATGCCCTGGCTTTATATATATGCTTTTAAAACCACTTGCTTAGTGTAAGCATAGGGTGGTGTTTTGAAACTAGTGCTGAGTAGAGTGATATACTGAAAGCCTTCATTCATAGTAGCATGCCTAGGGCAAAGGATTGCAGATAAGCATAAATGCAATCCATACAGCTGATTCTGTCCCTCTGTCCTTTCTCATATGCGTATTATCTATCTTTATGGAGAGGGACTCATTTCTTTGTATGCTTGTAGCTTGTACTGATAGCAGTCGAGGTCCGCTGGTGCTAATGCAATATAAATTGCTGTTCATTTATAATAAGTTTAAATACCCTAGGCTTGTAGTATTTACTGCTTGATGAGATGGTAGACATTGAAGGTACTACTCCCAGGGCTTCTTTTTGTGGTCTTTGTTAAAGTCTGAAGAGTCACCCTAAAAAAATAGGCAGGTGGAAGAGTTGCAATTTGACTGCTAGTCCATCGGGAGCTGGTCAAAGCTCGTTGTATTCATTTCATATAAGCCACTGAACAGCTTTCAGACCTTAACAACTTTTAGCCATTATTTTAGCTAGGTTGGGTTTAAACTAGTAACATAAAGGTGAAAGACCCCATGGACCATTATCAATCCCTAGTCACACAGACCTCTTCTGCCTGTCTTCTTAAATTTGTGCTTCATCAATGAATGTGATTCTAGCACAAAGCATCCAGAATTTTTGGTATGGACTACACAGATACTGTAAAGCACCTGGGGACACAAAGGGAGTTTCTCTTAGTAATTCAGGCTGACTTTAATGCACCACATAAACAAGATTTTTTATACATTTAGTCCTTAAATTCCCATTAGCTTCCACCTTATCCCCTCACCTCTCTTTCTTTACTTTGCAATAGTATTTTCTGCACTGATATGAAATTTTATGAGCTCTACTGTAGAATTTTTATTTTTAATTTGTCTCACTTTTTTTCCTAACGAAGAATAATAAGGTGAAAAACAATGGGAAAAAAAAGAAATTATTTCCACTGTGCTTGTGTGTGTAAATGCGTGCTTGTGTGTGTGTGTCCACATCCTTATTATCTCTGCTTGGGATAAAGTTCTGGGATGTATTACAAACTCTATACAGCAGCACTGAAAGGAAGGACTAATCTTGCTTTAGTATGATTTAAGTATCAGCATAGGACCATGTGCATACTCAATATGTAATTACTGGTGTCCTTTTGTGTAACCACACGGGTACTGTGATACAGTAACTGTCATAAAACCCAAATGACAACTTTTGAAATCTGCATATTACCCTTTAAATACTTACTGAATATAAATTAGAAATTGAAAATTGGGAAACCAAATAGTTATTTGTATCTTTCTAAGCCCCAGACAATAGTTACTATGCAAAATTTCTGCAAAATCAGCAAAAAAAACCCTGACAATGAAAAAAAATAAATTATTAGTATTATTACTAAACTGGGAATAAGGAGGTTTCAAGTTTACAGATCAATATCTATTCCTGTTTCTTAGTGGAGAGGGTATATTCTTTCCACATTTATGAGCACAATTAAGTGTTTAATTCAATTAAGGGATAGTTTGTAGCTCTGCAGCATGGAAAGCCATGTAAAACCCTGGAAGCTGCGAAAATTGGCTCCACACACGGTTAGCTCATGCAGCAAAGAATTAGCTGGAATGGGAAGGCAATTAGCAGCACAACTTTTATGCAGCACTAAGCTGTAGGCATTGAGTTAGCCAACCAGGAGTTGTACAGGCTACACAAATGAACCCTTTCTATACTGACACACATCAGTTTTAGGAAACCTGGTAAATCTACCAGCTGTTCCCACCTTGCTACTTAGAAGTCACGTGTAACAGTGCAAAACCCAGACTCTTTTTCGAAGGGAGCTGTCTCTGTAGCTCTCCATAAGGATAAAAAAATGGGCCTAGAGTTCAGGTGGTTATTAATCATTAAACTGTGATGATCATTATTAGCAAATATCCACCCTCAGAGCAGTATTCACATACTGGATTCAGCGTCAGCACTGAGTTTTGTTTTAACATCTGTGATTCTGTTTTTAAATCTACATAGTGAGCGTATAATTTCTACGTAGTACTCAGACAGTGAATCACGTCTTGCATGTCAAGCACAAGTACCAGCCAGTGTGGTCAGGATCGTTCTGCTTGCTGTCCAGGCCAACTGGATGTCAGCCAGGTCTGGCCCACCACTCTTAGGGCTGTGTTAGCACAATCTTCTGCCTGAGCTAATTAATCCCTGACCGAATCTGCTTTGTGTCTGGCCAGGTTGGAGCATGGGCAGAAGAGTTGGGGTCTGTTACCATCCTGGATGTGCATAGACAAGCCCAGGAGGAGGGCTGGGTGGCAAAACAAATCATTTTCATATAAACAGGTTGGCAGCTCTCATTCCACCGATCCAGAATTGCATGAACTCCCACAGCTTCTGTTTTATTGGCAGGGGTTTGTGTTTTCCACCTCATTGTGCAGGGTCACACCAAGTGCCTCACTCCACAGATTAGTGCCCTCTTTACTCTGCGTGTTAGGAGATGTTCAGCTGGGGAGGCTCTCTAGCTACTGCAGAGAGAACAAGACGCGTCCCTGGATATTTATAACACCCTTTTGAAGTCCTCAGATGGAACGTGGAATATGTGTGCAAAGTGTTATTATTGCAGGGATATTCGGAGGAAATACTGAGTGCCTGCAGGAAAATGAATTTAAACTGCAGTCCTGCTGTCGGATTCTGTCTCGACACAATCAGAGTATGGGATCAGGACCATAATGAGAATCTATATTTGAACAAGGAGTTTAAAAGCAGCTTTTTAAAAGATCTGAAAATGCGTTTTTTCACACCCCTGATCTGAATTTGGCAGCAGCATAATCCCTGGGGGCTGCCATTTCAGTGATAGTTCCAACAGGAGACCCAGCCTAATGACCTGTATCAAAGCGAGAAGAACAGTGCCGCAGCCAGACAAACAGAGAGCTGCTGCTGCCAGGAGACTCTGAGAACCGGCAATCGTTTCTAGAGCCACTCAGATGTGGGATTTGCCATCAGCTCTGAGTTGTATTCTGAGCAGGATGTTTGTGTTATTTGAATACAAGAAACAAGGAAAAAAGCAGAAGAAAAATTCTAGAACTTGCAGAGAGCTATGAAAAGTCTGGTGCTGCTTCTTGTCTTTTGACTGCAGCTTTGATTTCCTTGATCTATCTTTTGATTTTCATATTCTATGTTAAAACATCTTAGTTATGGGTCATTTCAAAAGAAATAATTGTCAGAGACAGCCTTTGGTTATTAAAAAATAAAGTGAGTTTCATTCCTAAAGTAATTAGGGCAGTATTTTCAATGTTCAGCTATCAGGATTTTTTACTCTCTAAGCTCTAAGGCATTTTGGACTTTCCTTTTAAAAGTACTTTCCTGGATGACCAATGCCATATATTTTCTTAGCTATAAGCTGTAGGGGAGAGAGGCAAATCCCTGTTATTTATATTAATCTTGAATGATATCAGAACCTGATTCACCTGACAGTCAGGGAAGTCACCTAGGGAATTCCCCGAGCGTGGCACTCAGTGTGAGTAGTTACGGATATCTGTTGTACTAATCTGGAGTACATTTACTTTTCACTTAATGTGTTACGCATTGTTCATGTGGTCTAATATGACACCAATTCTCTAATGCCATTAGTTATTCTCAGGCAATATATAGATGGCTATGGCTTTGTGATCATCACAGTGGAGAACAGGAGGTATTTATACAATTGTAATGCTTGTTAAAGTATAGAATTTCTAGTGTTAAACATGTCTTGTTTTTTTAGAACATTTGCTGTACATACGATGTTATAGCAGATTCAGAAAGAGCAGAAACTTTTTTTGATTTTTAGTTTCCTAATTATCATTTTAGTACAATACATTGATGTGTATAATACATATCTGCCATACAGTAGTTATAATTTTATTCCAAAGTACCAAGGAGAACTGCCACATGAAATTTAATCAGTTCAAACACAAGTTTTTCATTAGTTTTCTTTGTGCTTCGGTAACATGTCAGGTCTTTGGTTTAGACAAACAAAGATGAATATTTTTTTATTTCTTTACATGTTGCTTTCTTCAATAGAAGACCACCACAAAACATAAAGATAGCTGGCTACGCATGAGGAAAGTGTACCAATGTATATGGAAAAACATGTTGTTTCCATGTTTCATAAGTGGTTTGAGAAGAGCTTGCACTCTGCAGTGCTGTAAGAAAGGTGTGGTCTGAAGTAGGTCTCTGGATCACACTGAGCTCTTCATGCAAAGGACTACTGCTAAGTTTTGCCCCACTTCCCTCCCAGCAATGTCTATAGGACAAAATTACAGCCGTTTGTCTGTCCATGTGATGTGACATTCCTTCTAAAGAGATTCATCCAGATGGTCAAACAGCATGTGATTTAATATCGATCTGCTTATTCTTAGTATTGTGTTTCACATTTCTTTCTTAAACACTTTCAACTTCTGCCCTTTCCTTGACTGTGGTTAAAAGTATTAGAAACTGGTTAGTTAGTTCACTTCTACATGCTTATGCCTTCTCTAGTCCCAAATCCCTCCATCAGATCCACAGTATGGATTTCAGATAAGCAGCTTAAATGAAGTATTAACTTGGCTGTAATGTGTCAGAAGCATTCCCAGGATGCTTTCCCACCACGCTGTTTGTCACTGGACATAAACAATTAGCAAAAAGGCTAATGGATTTTCATAACTGGGCATGTCGTGATATGGGGAGAAGTTGATAACTGTTCCAGGGTCCAAATCAAAATGGTTGTCAGTGTGTCAGTTGAAAACTCTTTTACTGCTTTCTGCCCAGACTTGTCCACTTCTCTGATACAGATGGATTAATGGAAGTAGACGAATGAAGGGAAGGGGGAATCACCAACTGGGCTCGTGTTTGTTGTTTTATTGTTCAAGCTACTTGCAATTTAAATAAAATTTAAGCCTGTAAAGTGAGCCTATCTACTGTGATTACTGTGAGGGAAACCAACATAACTTTTTTTATGCTGATGACTTAATATACTACCTGCAGGAACTCAGGGTATTAGAGTTATTGAATGAAAATTCCCTTATTCTATGCATAAGCAATTTGCTCAGAGTCTAATAAACTGATGAAAAAATTGTACAGTGATTTACTATATGCAGCCATCAAAGTACTGTTGATGTAAAGGAGGAATACAAATAGAAAAGAAGATTTAATGAGTCATGTCAAAAGATGGAGGTAGTATAGAATAAATAAAGCACTACATTTAACATCTGCCAGACACAGAGCTGGGCTTTGCTCATTCCCTGGTCATTTGTAAAACTTTGTTTTAACTTTGCAAAACAAACCCTAACTTGTAAGAGTCATTATAAAGACTACTCTGGTAACCACTCTCAGACACTGGCCTCTTACCATTTAATCTTAGCCAGTAAAGTGTTGACCTGCCTAGAAAAGCCTGTATTTTTAAAGGAAATTAAGCTATCTCCTTCACAATTTTATCATGCATAATTTTTGAATTATTAAAAAATAACACAGGGGCAACTGTTAGTGCTAGTTATTATCACTTGACATGACATTTTTCATTCTCACATTAAACCATAGTCCCTTTTACCTGTTAAAATCCCTTCATCTAGCTGCAGTAAACTTCAGAGGTTAACTAGGGGAGTATAAGCTGTGTATAGGCTTTACATGCAGAATGGAAGGCAGGGAGTGCTGCCGCAGGATGATCACCTCTGCCCTGTCACTGCCTGCGCCCAGCTGCCTTGGAGGCCATTTTACCATGGGGAAGCTGAGACCCTGGTGGTGCCCCCTAAACTAATGCCCTCCCTAAACTGGCTGTGGGGAGAGCTGAAAGAGGTAGAGACTGCCAGCAGTAGAAGCAGCTGCAAAGCAGCCAAAGCAGTGACCTTCACGTAGCTATTGCTGGGCATTCGCTGCCTGGAGCTGAATGACTTCTGTGCGCATTCACTCCTTCCCTCCCACACAGACTCTGCATCAGCTTTGCTCCATGCTTGCGCTTAACTTTTTTCTGCTCTGCCTGGTCCTCCTTTCATTTCTTTCAGTGTCTGGGCTTGCTACCTTTTTTCCCCACTTATTTCATCCATCCATATCAGGCCACCCCTACATGGACCCAGATGGCAATCCCACTCAGTCTGCATGTGTGCTCCCTCCTCTGCTGCCTTTTGTCTACATGCTCTCTCCAAACTCTGAGCTTTCCTGTCAAGTGCTGTCTGATGCTCTCCACCTGTGTAGTGCCTGTACAATAATGCCACTGTCTATGCCAATTAATGAGACGATTATGGGTATATTATTTTCAAAGTTTCCATTGATTCATCATAAAGCTATTTCAGCATTATGGAATATACTCTTGTCCTTGAACTGAGTGTTAAGATACACAAATATTTTTTAATTTATTGCCATTGTTCACTGCTTTTAATAATGTACCCTCACAGTCTTGTCTTTTCCATCTCCTCTCTGAAATCAATGCATCTATTACTTCTACAATCTAATAGGAATACTAACAGGCTTCTCATAATATATTTCTCTTTCTGGGGCAAAATTAAGCACAGCATTCAAGAATGCAGTCTACATCAATTAGCATTGCATACTTGCAATCTATTTTTAATGTTGTTCAATATCCTGTTTGAATTTTTCTTTGCTTTACTGTGCAGAGGGCAGATGTTTCTCTGAGAATATGTGGTTCACAGGATTTTCATTTAAGCTGGGCAGGATGCATATTTGAGCCAATAACTCCTAAAATATGAAAGGAATTGGTAAAATACACCTGGGTACTGGGAAGGAGCACAAGAAACGGGGAAGGATTCTAAAAAAGACTAAAGAATTCTGAGCATATTCTTGTCTGCAAGTGGGAATACACAAGCAGAACAGCTTTAGAAAGTAAGCAAATACTGTGAAATATGTAGAGAAGCATATTTGTTTCTGAAGAAAGGGAATATTGAAAAGAAATTGACAGAATCAAGAGAAACTGAAAAAGACAGATGTTTTTGGCTTAGCAGCCTTTTCTTCTTACTAAAATGTCTAATGTTCTCGTGTTCAGAACTTCAGCAATTCCCAGTGTCACACCAACCCCGCTTCCAAGAAGACTTTAATAAGGCTTTAATGAACTCTGTGCTGGGGGTGACAGAAAGTGCTGCAGTCAGCAAGCAACCCCTTGTTCCCTTTGCTCCAGAGACTGTAGGCCTGACTTCCACAATGCTTCTGGTTTCATAGCTGTAAAGCTGCCAATATCAACACGGTTGTGACAACGGCCTTTAAAACATGTGACCAAAAAAACTAAATAGAAGAGAAAACATGAATGAGTTGCAGAGGAAATGTTTCCTGGGTATAAAGCTTATATAGAGTATTTTGTCTGTCTAGCCTTTTTCACGTAATTCATTTATCATCATTAGAAGAAAAGTCTATGAGAGGCAGAAGTAAATTTATATCTGAAAAGTATTTGTCTTATATGCACCAAGTATTTTCTTTATCCAGTGTGCCAAACCTTCCTTTTTCCCCTTAATTCCATCTCACCTGACAGCCCTTTTAAGGCATTTTTTCTAATATATGTCTCTCATTTTTCCTGAACTCCTTATTCTCTCAGATTTTTTTAGTAGTTTGATACCTATTTATTTGTTTTTACACCTGTAGAAAATGAATATTGTTGTAATTCTCATGTGCCTTACTTTCTCTTGGTTTTAGTTGAATGCATTTGTCATTCCTCCTCTAACCTGTGAATTGTGAGTTCTTCGGAGCAGGTATTTTTTCACTGACTATTTGACATATGCTTAAGTCTTCTAGTAATCTATAGCATTATATATGCTTAGAGCAGTGGGATTCTCATCCCTAATAAAATTCATAGATGTTGCAACAACAACAGCAGCAATATAATAAATAAGATCTAGGAATAGTAGCGTTCTTTTATTTCCTTTTCCTGTTCATGAAATACAGCCGTGAAGTATGGCAAACTTCATCACAGACATTTGTCTTCTGAGCTAAATGGTTGGCTCCCTAGGGCAGGTCTTTGTATAGTTGCAGTGGTGAGAATATTCCAAACACGTTTTGGTTTTAGCTTTAATGATGCATTATCCTGTATTACTTATTCAGCATTAGTACAAGATACCATTATCAGGAAGCATTTCTTTCATCAGGCAGTTTACAACCTAAACATCTGGAGCAAGGAAGACTTACTCTCAGTGGAGAGAGGAGTTAGGGAGCACTTAAACAAACTGGACATACTTAAGTCCATGGGGCCTGACAGGATGCACCCATGAGCAGTCAGGGAGCTGGCTGATGGCGTTGTAGAGCCGCTTTCGGTGGCTGGGTCGCAGTGACAGAGAGAGGTTCCTGAAGACTGGAAGAAAGCCAGCGTCACTCCTGTTTTCAAGAAGGGCAAGAAGGAAGATGTAGGGAACTACAATTCCTCCAATCTTCCACTGAAAACAAAATTCTTAATTTTCTTATTGTTGTCTCTCCATTGTTTGCTGCTGTTATACTTGAGCACGTACAGTAGCTGGGTAAGATAAAATGTGACATTAGCCACATTTCTGATGAAAAACTGAGGCACAAAAAGAATAAGATTCATTAATTTTGGCTCATTAGTTTATAATCCCAGATTTTGCAGAACACTTGGTGTTATGTAGAACTTGTTATGTTTGAAACGGAGTTTCTGTTGCCTTCAGTGTGAGCGTCTGATCCTGTTGTTTCTGGCAGTCAGGCTATGTGTTGCCAGGCTTGCAACCAAAGGTAAGAAACACAGCTAGCATCATCTGCTCAGTGTCTGGTTGAAATGACATGACTGCCATGACATGGGATCTCTGTAATAGGGGCCGAGACAGCTGCAGAGTCTTCAGGCAGCATTCGGCTGCCTTAACCTTTCTGTTCTGCCTCATTCTGCTCTGGTTCTGATATACCTAGAGGACAATAACCTACTGCTGCCATCAGTTGCTTCATATGCTTTCATGGTAGTAATTAGTGCAGTGGAACAAATGATTCCAGTTTGGCAGATAACCAGTCTTGGCAATATGAGGCCATATGATCAAATTCTAGAGATTGTTATTTGCTCAGAAAAACAGAAAATATTTAACTACAAAAAAACCTTTTAAAAGAATGATCTTAGCTCTGTCATTTCCCAGTCTTTGTGTCTTAAAGCACAAAGGTCTTAGGTCCTAATACTGAATTTTTACATTCTAAACTCTGTCAGTTTACCTACAAGAATTGAAAAAAGAAGAGACAAAAAGTCAGAATACAGCAGATGCTGTTATCAGAATTCAACAGATGCTGTTATTAGTGGGCACATGTGAAGCAGGCCTAACCCCTTATAAGTTACTTTTAAAAGAAGATGATTGCCACCTCTCCTGTATGCCTCCTCACTCCCCAAAATACACACCAAACAGGTATGGTGATTCTCTGACTTTTACACATCTTCTACAAATCTGTGGCTTCAATGGAGTGAGTCATAATGATGTCAGAAGAAAATTGGTCTCAATGTCTGTTTCTATACAAACTAAATAAAAAACGCCTCGGCTCCCTGGCTGGCCCTGAGGGCAAATGTCAGAGCATGGCTTACATCCATATGGCTAAACTTTCTTCCTCACTAAAACATGTCAGCCCCATCAATATTGCATATTGGGAACCGTCCCAGGCTTGCCTTACTCTCTAAACTGTGCCCAGGTGTTGCCTGGAAGAGTGTTAGTTCCCATGAGTCAAATCTATGCCAAAGAGTGTACTGGAAATTAAATAACATGGACAATTGCATGCTGGCCCTATTTAGTTTACTAACGTAGTAGTTTACTAGATGATGTCTGCAAAGGAAGCTGCTGGCACAGTAAAACCAACAAGAGCTGTAACTGTTAAACTGTTTGGATACCAATTAGCTGGATCTTTATAGGACCAACCATAGAGTGAAGGGAATTGAGGGTAATCTTTTCAGTATGAATGTCATAATAATAATTGTGTTCTGGAATAAATACTATACCTCGAATACTGTAATATTCAACTATGCCATATCTCCATATACATTCAATGGCATTTTCATATCTGTATTATTCTCACTTCCTCATGTCCTACAGGCAGGTCTCTTCCATAGAATTGCAACTACTGCTTATTAGTCAATATTTTTTACATAGATGTATGAAATAATTTTAAACAATTTATCAAGAAACATAGCAATGACTGCTCAGTAGCTCTTTTTATACTTCTACTCCTCCCTTGCTTCCAGGACAGACATCGCTGGGCTTAGATTGTAAACATACTTAAGAAGGACTTTTCAACTACTTTTACCCTTGTTCAAAAGCTATGAGACACTTGGCAGCTCGTGCTAAGTAGAAGCTTTCCACTTCAACAGTCCATTCAATCAAATGAAGTTGTAATGACCAAGTGATTCAAATGTATTCTTTATCAGAAAAAAAGCCAATTGGAATCTGTGACCTTATGGTTCAGAATAAAGTTTTCCAACCTGAATATTCAATACCTCTACTTTGTCTCTGAGAATGAGTATATCTTAGTATTGCGAGGCATAATTAATTTCAGTCTACACCACTGCAACAGTCACAGGTAGAGGACCTGCAGGTATGAAATTACATGAGAGTCTATGGGACACCTGTGCTTCTTTAAAAGTTTTTGCCAGAAAACAAAGGTATGACCAAAGCAGAACCTGAAAGGCAACATTCTTTATTATTTTGTTTGGGTTTTTTTAAGCTAAATGGAGTCTGCTTTGGGATGTATATAGGTAGGGACAGGAAGAGGCTACAACCTGATTATTACATCTTCTCTTCTTTTTTAAAACTCATATCAAGCCAGCTAATTACTTATGCAGATTCCACATTCTCTGAGGTGAGGACAAATTTATTGGGATGCTGATGCCAATGAAGCATGTATTTGTGTGTCGTAAATCATGGTCACAGCCATGTTAAACTGAAGGTTTATCTGCCACTGGTGCTAAGAAGGAGTCTTTATATGACATATATGGTTTCTACAAGCTACCTATTATAACAGCTGTAGAAGCTGGCTCTCCATAGCATTGTGATTTCAAAAAATGGTTGGAAAATTGAATGTGTAGTTTTAGACTTTGTGAAGAACAAGGATAATCTCCTTTGGAAATTATTTGTTGGAGTATATTCCTGCTAATACAAAGTTTATGGAAAGATTTAAAAGGCAGGACATGGAGCCTTTGATACCCCATAGGTACAGAATGAGAAAATTTAGTGCTGGTATTCTCTTCACTGCATGACTTTTAATAATTAAGCTTTGGAAATTAAGTTGATATTCATTTGCCTGTAAAAGGGTCATCCTTGTAGGATCTTAACGTGACCTGTATGGAATCAAATCTCTGTGACTTAGTAATAGGAAAATAAGATTAACTGCTGGTCCTAAACAATAAGCAAAAAGTCTCTAGGGCCCTCTGATCCCTCTGGATATCTGTCCTGAACATGCTGACTAGAAATACATTCATGATTAGGAACTAACAATCTATTTAGAACAATGCTTTGAAACCTGCCACAGGTTTCAGGCTTGAAATTCTTAAAATAGATTTCTGAAGTAATGTGTTCTCAAATTAAACACCTGCCTTTTATAGAACAGAAGGAGCTTTGCTGAAAATTGAAAGATGCAAGAAGGACTCTTAATCAGTGATATAATATTTCTTCTTATAGTGGAAACTGGTCCCTGAACACCTTTATAACAGGAATAAGAAACAAGGATAATTTTGTTGCAAACACCTTTTTAGTAATGGCAGTAATAGATGGATTTCAATAAACTCTGTTTTAGATCTAAGTATATTTCTGGTAATGTTTGTTTAATATTATCTACAAAGTGGGTTTGTGCTGTTCTTCCTCTGATGAAATTATTTTAAAGTTTAAATGAAAGTGGTTATACTGTTCATGTTTAGGTTTCATTTGAAAATCTGTTGGATATTTGATCATTTGAATGACTCCTTCAAGAAATTAGGGACTGCTTTTTGAGTCTGCATTCATTGTCTGAGGTGAGAGTACATCCACACTTTGTATAGAAAACAGCTTAGTTTGCTTTTTTGTTACCATACTTAATAGCTTCCTAGCTTTACTGTGGTCTTCAAGCAGATTATCTCCCTGAAAAAGTGGTAAGCTTTCAAATTGCACCACTAAAAATATTAAAAGCAAAGAAAAGTATTCTTTGAAACTTTACATTATCTATCAGTTAATTTTTTTACAGTTTCTCATTTTTGAGACATTCACAATGTACATGTCCATTAAAATTATAAATCAAATATCTCCCAAGGTTTCATCTTTCTTAATTTTTGCCAGTCTTGTGAAGTGGTTACCGTATGATCTGATCTGGAGGGAGTGAAAGAAAAAAGTCACATCAAATGCCAGAAGTGCATTGATCCTCCCTGCTTGGCAAACTGATCTGTCTTAGAAGACCATACCTGCGCAAGAGTCGGGAACAAATACTGTCACTATTGCTGGTTTTCGAGATGATGGGGAGATGAAGAGTTCTTGCATGAAAGAACTCGCTTTTATGTACACTGGTCTCCAGTCTTGTAAAAAAATGTCTGCCTGTGTGACTATTCGTGGAAATATTTTTAAAATAGCTCTCTATCACATTTGATGGCAGAAGATGTGTGAGAAATAGAGAGGGCACAAAATCTTAGTTTTAAATAAGGAATGCAGATGAAAATAAAAGAATTAAACCTCTTTTTTTAGTCCTTTGTTTTCCTGTACATTTTAATTCTTTGCATTTCTTTATTGATTATTCCTCCTAACTTTTTATTGCTTATGATAGCCATTACCCTCTCTTGCTCTCCCAGTAGCAACTAACAGTCAGAACATACAATATACAATTTCCTTGGATGAAGCCAGGAATACATCTGCATTAACAGCTGGAGAACTCAACAGCAAACAACAATCATGGCCATTTTAAAATTCTCTACAGCTCATTGTAACCTCAAGTCAGATGGAGAGAATTTATCCCCATGGGAAAAGCATTTTATTCCAGGCTATTTCTCATAAGTTTTTCCCAATTTTTAAAAAGAGCTGAGCAGCTGCAACTCTCATCATCTT
The DNA here is from genome assembly GCA_013398125.1 of Aegotheles bennettii. Lineage (NCBI taxonomy): Eukaryota > Metazoa > Chordata > Aves > Caprimulgiformes > Aegothelidae > Aegotheles > Aegotheles bennettii. Next base: position 136,782 of record VZRW01008829.1, read on the forward strand.
TGACTGATTTAAAAAAATCCAAGAACCTTAGCTGGTAGCTTTTGACCTCCTCATTTACTTACTAGATGGAAGCTAAGCTCTCTTGAAAATCTGTCATCAAGATTTTAGTAAGAGTTTGTAAAAAATAAATTCCAAGTTACAATTGTGTAAGGATCTCTAGTTTCTGACTTCAAGGGTTACCTGTTAGTGTTTGGGACTGAATTCTGTATCAGAGGACAGAAAGCTGGGAATGGCCTTATATGAAGAGGAATTTCTGCTGAATATATCAAAACAAGTATCAGTTGAAAGAGTAATGTAAAATTGGTGGTGTACCTTTTCCTGTCACAAGAACATTTCCTCCAAAAAGGTATTTAAACAGGGATTCACTTTACTACTCCCTCACACCAAAAGAAACATCTTTGAAATGTTTCCAAAAAAAGCAGGTGTACAAATTATTCTTGCTAAAGGCTTCATACCATCAGCTTTCAGCATGTAAACTGTGTTCTCTCAATGAGACTAATCACATGATACCGGGCATAATAGTGATACTGGGACCCACTTGGGTTGGCAAAACTGAATAGAAATCAGACCGATCAGACCTGTTCCAATTTTATTTTGGATTAAAATCAACTTTCTCTGAACCATTCCCCTCCCTTCTCTATCTATCCCCTCCAATCCTCTTTCTCCTGAAAAAAGAGAGTAATAATTGAATCACTTATTTCATTACACTTTTAGGCATCCAAAAGAGATTTTTTGTAACCTACCTTTTTTTTTTCTTTTGGAGTACCTCGATGGCGGTACATTTAATGGAAATGCTGGTTCATCTCCATGCAAGACGGATTTCTGTCATATGTTTTTTAGAAGGAGACTAAGTTTGCAGGCTTGAGGACTTCTGATGTTATCTTAAAACTAAGTTATTCTGATCTCTGTGGACCCGAGCATACTATGCTGGTGGCTTAAGTCTAGGGGTTTGCCATACTGTCATAAGCCCTGAAGATCCTCTCTTCTACTGTTGACCATTTTATGCCTGCTGCAGAGATGGCTGCATCTGTGTGCTGTGGTATCCATGTAATTGGAAACATTCTGCAATCTAGCAGGATAAAAGCTGCAATATAAATGTAAATTATTATTATTCAGCATATTAACCCAATATTAAAATACAGGGAGTTGCATTTTCAAAATATAGTATGGGAGAGAGACTTATAAAACCCATTTCCAGTCCATGTCATTTGTTAACGGGATTGTATATTTAGACCTAACAGATGACTTTAACAATTACCTCACAATATCTGTGCCTTCTGCAAGTAAAAAATGTGGCATGAAAGTAACTTATGACATATGAAGCCTAGTCAGCTTGGGAAAGAGGTATCCATGGACTTACCTTCCCACTCACCACCCCAAATCCTACTTCTTTGATATTTTCTGCTGTCATGAAAATAATTCAAGAATAAGAGCACAGCAAGAGCTGGAAAAGGCTGATAACTCAGACCCACAACAAAGTCTACACTGGGGAACAGAGGTGCAGACTTTATCTGTTTGTGTGACAAAGTTGTGGGCAACAAGGAAGAAAAGAGCAAAACACTTTCTTCTGACAGCCTGAACATGTTATTCATGCCAGTTCTCAGAGACCATAATGCTGCTAACAGCAGCTTATGATGTGGAAAACACTTTTTCAAACTCATGCTTCTGCAGCAATTTGCCATTAGCAGATCCTAAATAGGAAGTAAACAAATTCAGCTGTCAACAAATATCAGGTTCTGATCACCAGCGTCTTCAGGAGATTCTGATCATCTTGAATTGTCAGAGGAAAAGAAGCTTTGCTTTGTGGACTGTTACAAACCTGTCTGAATAAGCTTAGTCTTTGACGAAGAGCACTACTAAGCTCTTGCGCAGGCCCTAAGGGCCCCAGCAGCCCTGCCAGTCCTGCCTGGCCTCCCCCATCTTGCCCATGAACCCAACACCTGACAGTGTAGGACCTTGGCCTCGTGGTGGTTGCTGTGGCACCTGCTCTTTCCACAACACCGGACCTTGCCCCAGGAGCCCTTCACAACTCCAGGGTAACCTCCAAGCTCTGCAGGACACTACTGCCAACCTCCAAAGCGGGATCATAGCCCTGCAGACTTCTTTTAACATCCCCTCCACACACAGCATCTTGCATCCTGCACCCTGAACCCTTCAGAAGTGATTGAGTAGGGTGTGGGGGCCTTTTAGTCAGGTGTGACTAATCTTTGCTGCCTACATCTTAGCTGTTCCTGGTTCTTGATGCTAGCTGTAGACTGTGTCATCCCTGAAAAGAGTGATACTGGCCTCCAGAACACTGTCAGCACTGTGTTGAAATGTGGAATATGTGGGGACTAGCATCTAATCAATTCTTAGATAAAGTAAGAAAATGCAGCTGAAAAACAGACATCATTCAAAAGCACTGCTGTAACAATGATGACTGTACATATCAACTGAGAACAATATTATCCATGACATAGACAGTGGGCTTGAGTGCACCCTCAGCAAGTTCACAGATGACACCAAGATGAGTGGTACAGTTGACACACCTGAAGGGTGGGATGCCATCCAAAGGGACCTAGACAAGCTTGAGAAGTGGGCCCAGGGGAACCTCATGAGGTTCAACAAGGAGAAGTGCAAGGTCCTGCACTTAGGTTGGGGCAACCCTCAGTATCAATACTGGCTGGAGGATCAAGGGATTGAAAGCAGCCCTGCTGAGAAGGACTTGGGGGTACTGGCAGACAATAGTCAGGACATGAGCTGACAATGTATCCTCACAGCCCAGAAGGCCGACCATATCCTGGGCTGCATCAAAAGAGGCATGACCAGCAAGCAGGTCAAGGGAGGTGATTCTGCCCCTCTACTCTGCTCTGGTAAGACTGCCCCTGGAGTACTGCATCCAGCTCTGGAGCCCTCAGCACAGGAAGGACATGGAGTTCTTGGAAGAAGTCCAGAGGAGGGCCACAAAAATGATCAGAGGCCTGGAACACCTGTGCTACTAGGAAAGGCTGAGAGAGTTGGGATTGTTCAGCCTGGAGAAGAGAAGGCTCCAAGGTGACCTCATTGCTGCCTTTCAGTACCTAAAGGAGGCCTGTGAGAAGGGTGAGGACAGGCTTTTTATCAGACCCTGTTGTGATAGGCCGAGGGGTAACGGTTTTAAACTGAAGGAGGGTAGATTTAGGTTGAATATAAGGAAGAAGTTTTTCACCATGAGAGTGGTGAAACACTGGCACAGGTTGCCCAGAGAAGCGATGGATGCCCCATCCCTGGAAACATTCAAGGTCAGGTTAGATGGGGCTCTGAGCAACCTGGTCTAGTGGGGGATGTCCCTGCCCATGGCAGGGGAGTTGGACTAGGTGACCCTTAAGGTCCCTTCCAACTCAAGCTATTCTGTGGTTCTGTGATTCTCTGAATATTACGATGATTGCATGTTTAAGTCACCAGACAGGTCTGGGTCTACTAACAGTCGGGAGTGAGTGACAGATACTGTGTTCCAAAAAGATGCAAAACCCCAAGACAAACCTGTCTCTTTTTGGGCTTACTTGCATGCCTTGGCACTTTGTTGCAGTGGAATTCTGGTTGTAGGATTACGTAGTGTGGATCTTGTTTGAGGTGGACAGCCTTAGTGTTGTTCACGTGCTTCAGCCTTTCATGGACATGCAGCAATAATGGACATGTTTCACTGCCTCAGTTCAGGATGCTTTGTGCAGATCCAGGTGTGTAGCTTAACAGGAACGTTGTTTAGTACATGACAGAAAGAAGTGTGCTTGATAGGGATTGTTTCCCTACCCTTGCCTGATAGCTGGTGTAGGAGGGCTAAAGCCATGATACACGACTGCAGCAATTGCTATCTTCTCACTGTTCATGCAGGAGGGAAGGCATCTTCCTTGTATATGGTCAGTTTTATAGGGGTCTGAGGTAGTATGATATAATGGGGCAAATCAGTGCCTTCCACTACAGAAAGACCCAGACTGGCCTGGAGCTATCAGAACTTGTTTCAGCATGAACGAGTACTGGAAGTAGAAATAATGTGACTGGCATGACACTGTAGTGAGTAAGCCTTTCTGAGTGGCCATCCCAACGCAGCAATAAGGCTTCCACACCACAGCTGATACGTTTGGATGGTAGTGTGCACCATGTACTAGGTGTAGCAATGCTAGCCAGAGGGTGTGTCAAGTTCAATGTACAAGAGAGTACGCTGTGCTTGTTTTGGCTGGGCTGGCGTTAATTTTCTTCATAGTGGCTTGTATGGTGTTGTGTTTTGGATTTGGGACCAAACAGTGTTGATAATGCACTGATGTTTCAGCTGTTGCTGAGCAGTGCTTGCACAGCATCAGGGCCTTTTTTGTTTCTCAGGTTGCCCCATCAGCAAGTAGGCTGGGGATAGACAAGGAGGTGGGAGGCGACACAGCTGGGACAGCTGACCCCAGCTGACCAAAGGGATATCCCAGACCATAGGATGTTGTGCTCAGCAATAAAAGGGGGGGGGAAGGGGGGGGGCAGAATGCCCTATCTCTAAGGAGACAGCCAATGTTTATATATGTAACTGTGTGCTCAAAATACTGGGAGCAAAGGGTTACTATAGCCATGTACATTAATACATCATTAATCCATGCTGCCAGGCTGTTAATTTTTCATGGTTGGGAAGAGACTTGTCTGACCGTTATAACTTTATAGTTGTGGATATTTTAATTTTGTCTTCATTTATACCACAGAAATGATTTTATTTTATTTTATTTTTTAGAAAAGGCTCTTTCCCTTTTCCTGTCATTGTCCAAGAGGAGGTAATAGTTTCCATCCTTGTGCAATAGTTGTATGTTTTTTTGAGGGAGTAAAATATGAATAGGTAGTAAGGTAAAAATACAGGTGTAACTTACTATAACTTTGTTGTGTGTTTTCATTTGAATCCTTTAGAAGCATCATTACTTGTTGTAAGTAATTACAAGTTGAAAGATTTCAAAATTTTAATTTAAACTTATGACACAAAAACCTAAACCTTGGTTTTCAATATCTGGTCTATTACTTACCTAAATACTGTGAAAACTCTGTTACTAACTCTTGAGGGCTCCTGTCTTATAAAGGAACAAGAAATTTCCCGGATTTCTGCAGTTAGAGGCTTCTTAGAGTATGAGCTGAAAGAAGTCTAGTCGGGTCATCCAGAATGTCCCTGAAGCTGCCAGGACAGGGAAAAGAAGGCTGAAGTTATACTGCAATTGATCTGGGGCTACAGCCAGCCTGATACAATTTTGAATAGCTTTGAGGCTGCTTTAAACGACATCTGAGACCAAGCTATGCTCCCATGTCAGGGAGACATAAATAACTTCCTGCTTTCTCAGCTGAATATTGAGAGTTTTTATTAAAGGCAAGAGGAAAAAGTACAGCTTTATGAAAAAAGTAAAATTACTACTCTTCAAAATATAGAGAGTATATATTCATCTCTTTATTAGATGTACAGTATTAACACATTGATGCGCTGAGATTGGTATCCTATTGTGCTGTATGGACACAGAGTGAAAAATGGTGCCTGCATAAATAAATTGCTATCTGAAGAGTCAGGATGGGAGGAAAACCAGGATAAGGGAATTATTACTATTCCCTTGCTACAGGGGCAGATGAAATGAGGAGTCTTGTGTCATGCTGAAAGTTTGCATATAGACTAAGTATGGCACCTGGGGGTCCTGGGTCTACCTGCTGGCCTCACCACCACACACCTCCGATTCTGCCGGGGGACAGTGAGTGGGGACTCCAGCTCCCTGCCTCGGTCACTCTTCACTGGCACACCATGTATGCTTTGTCACATAACAGGCACAGCAATTTTGAGCAGATGTAAAACATATGTATTTCTAGCACACCGATTACTTCAACTTGGTGATCACTGTGGAGCAATAAAAGGAATTAATGCATTTGTTGTTGAATATGGTTAACTTTTCCTGGAGTGTGAGATTGTTAAATGAAGATTGAGTTGGTAAAAGATGTTGTGATGGCACTGTGTATTCTCATCTCTAAGATCCAAACATGAGCAGCAGAAACTAAATTTTCTCTTCCAAAAGTGCTTACAAAGGTAGCTTTCAGCTATTAGCAAGGTGTGACTGAAGCAATGCTGGCTGAATTTTGGAGGGGAGCTTTCAACAATAGCCCATTAAGTGGATTCTGTTGTATTCAGCTCAGCTCAAATAGGCATAATTTGTATTTCAGTACTGTTAGCTATTTCAAGGCGGATTAGCGTTCATTAGAAAAATGCACCATGCTGTGGAGATCATGACAATCTACTGTGTGAGACGTGCCCCTATAAGGTCCAAGGATGCAATTTGAATCTAGTCCAAGGGCCTTGTCAGAAGTTGGACTGCAATGGAAGAGGAGCCTGATGGTCCTGGGCAGGGAACACATGACTATCGTTTAAGTATCTGTATAATTTTCTATGAATTTCACTGTTACTGCTCCAAGATAGGTGAGCTCTCAGTCTTTTGTGGTGTCCCTGAGAGAACCAAATGTGTTGAGACAGTCTTATCCTCTCTGCCCTCATTTCATATCAACCTATATTGCATTAAAGTAATATATTAATCTACAATATATTACTGAACAAGCAGAGTATTAATCAGAAGCCAGGCAAGAACTTCAGAGAATGGCTGCCTGTTTGGCACTGCCTGCCCTCAGCGTGCCAGCCCTCTGTTCCACCTAAGCCTAACAGCCCAATGTCATCCATGGGTCTAAGCGATGATCAGGGGACACTTCCAGACCCACCAGAGCCATCTTGTGGCATTTTAAGTAGAAGCTGGGCTTACGGATGGGATGTTTTGCTGCTCTTGTTCAAAATGTGGTATGTTTTGTGATGTTTTTTTGTAAATTTAATATGGAGACCTCACTTCTGAGTTTTTAAATGTTCAATTTTTTTTTTTCTAGAAAACCAGATAAGGTCAGGATTAAAACTAATTTGGGTTGTTTGTTCGGCATAGGAAGCTTGCATGAATCGGTAGATCAGGCAATGAAAGATCACATATGCACTCACATCATTTCAGTGTTCAACTTCCCATATTTCTTTTCTCTTAGCAGGGATTGAGATAGGCTTGAAGCCTAAATTACTTTCTCAAATCAATAGGACTTTCTTCAAGAACTTAGCACACTACTGACATGATTTTAGAAAGACTTCCTAATGTTGTCTGTGCAAGCCTTTCTGAGCAAACCTGGATTCATTCTTTAGTGCTATCCACTTGGTACCTCAAAACCCTGGTGTCCAGAATGAAAGCTGGAAATCCTTTTTATTACTAGTTGTGAAAAACCCAAGTTTTTACATTGATGCAAGCAGGGTGACTAAGAAGCTTCTGAGTTTGAGTCTGAACAGAATTTTACCAAGTTCCAGGCACAAAGTACTAGAAGCAAAATGAGAATGGTAGGTTTGTGTGTTGGCTCTGTACCAGCAGTAATTTAGACCATAGTAAGTGCTCAATTGAACCAAAGGAATCTTGTCACTGACAAAAAGCCCAAGTTAATGTTTGAAGGCACAGGAATAAAACTAAGGCCTTGCTATACTTAGGATTATTTTATTTGTTCCCTCTTATCGCTGACACTTCAACCTCTGCCACGGTGATCTGACATGCCTGCAGTTGTTCCCTGGCAAAGCAAAGCTCATATTATCCTCTGCTCCCATCTGCTAGGGGCCACATCTTGTCTGCAAGAATCTTCCTTCATGTTTCTCATTTTTACACTACTGATAGGATTGTCCAGCTGTGCATCTAAGTATTTATCTCCAGGAAAAGTGTATTATGTCTGCAATGTGCTCAGATTCACTTGGATATGAGATAAAACCCTACATTTGTGACATAAGAACTCAAGATAATGACACATCGAGTCAGCATTGTGAACGCTTCATTTTCTGTGTTGTTTGGGTGAATAGAACACACTCAAATTGAAAACTTCTCACATGCATTGGAGAAGTGTTAACACCTAAGCACATTACTATGTTATAGAAAATATTTATATTTGTTTTGTTTAAATATGGGGAAAACAGCTCAAGGAATGTAGTGTAGCAGCTGTTCTGAACTCTGTCAGATGTTTACATTTAGACAAGACAAAATTTTAAGCACTTTGATGTAAGAATCTTGAGAGCCAGAATTAATTTTGGAATTGTATTCTGTCAAGGTTTAAAGCTGGGCCGGCAATTAAATGACTGACAGATGCTCTCTAGTGCCCCCCTCCCTTCCCAGAAAGGGAAAGGAAAGAGAATAAGGGAGAGAGACTTATGGGTTGGAAACTAAACTGCACAGCTTTAATGAAACAGTAACGATGAAAAAGAAAATAATGAAATATATACACATATATACAAAACCAAAATTGTGCCCCTTCCCACCCCCCACCCCCCCTTAGTGCTCAGGTCACCACTGAGACTGCAGAGCAGCCCTGAAAAAATCCAGGACTGGGCTTCTGGTCTCAGCATCAGATGGGAGCTGGGCTCAGGAATGCACAGATTCATGTATGCACAGACTGAGATCAAGGGCAGACGAATGGCCAGAGTCCTCCCAGGACACCAGAAATGGATGAAGAGAGCTTGACCCTTGTGATCCTTCAGATTTATACTGACACATACAGGATGAAATACTTCATTTGGTCAATTTTAGGTCACCTGTCTGGTCTGCTCCTCCCCACAGGAGGGTTGCAGGTGTGACCCCTTTTTCTCCCTTTCATTTCTGGGGCATAAGAAGTTTAGCAGAACCTTAGTTTCTATAGGAATATGTATAAACAAGATCCTTTCTGCATACCATTCTCCAGCAATAACTATAAACATCGAGTGTTACCAGTCCTAGAGGCAGACACTGGCTGAAAAACATGCGGTTCATTTCAGAAAGTGCAGCCACTTAGAAGAGACTTAACTGAAAAGTAAAATCACTAAAAAGAAAATTGGTTCTGTCCTGGCACAAACCAGGACATGTTCTTTGCTGTACTCGCGTGTTGAGTTGACATGAAAAGCCTCAGCAGCATAAAAAGTGGAATTTCCCTTAGCATTCCTTTGAGATGGATGTTAAAAGGCATGTGTAGGTTGATTTGCCTCTTCTACAATTTAGATACCTATATTTAAGCTCAATGCCTTAGACCTCCTTTATGGTCAGCGGCATTTAGAGTGATGAGCTTAGATAGAGTCTTCTGTATTATAGATGTCTTCATTTGGTCAATGAATGCTAGTGGTCTCAAAAAACTGAGAGTTGTAATGTTTGGTGTAGAAGACTGTTGAAGGTTTTATGTGTCAGCAGTGCAGTTTATAAAACATTTTCTTCAACCTTTTTAAAGCTACTGCTACATTTTTATACTTAGAGGAACCATTTTCATGAAACATCAGTGGCTATAAGTAACATTGCTTTTAGCAATACCAGGGAAAAGACTGAGAATTGAAAGCAGTGGTAATATAATTTAGATGTTACATCATTCAAGGTTAAGTGAGAAAATATTTTTTGACATAGTCTTTTCTTTATCTGTTCTGTGGATAGATATTGATGGATTTATTACTTACTATCTTACCAATTTTTGCATATTTACACTCATTAAAAGGCTAAACATCACAGCCATCTTTATTTCAGTGTTCTAATCACATAGATGTAGCTGTTTCGACCACTCTGAAGCACATACATAAATGCGTAAAGATTACCTTTAATTACAACATGACAAAGGAAATCTGTGTTCCAGTGGCATCTCCATGTCAATTAGAAAGCAAAAGCTTCTGCTGATAATTGTTCCTACTAAGATCTGTACATATTTCTTATTTAGGGCACCAAGAACTACTCAGGGAAGGAAGCATGCCTTTTAAATAGTTTGTGAACTGCTTGTTCTGTTGCTTAAATTGGCTTCTAATACTATTAGTTTATAAGGAAAGCGGGTTTAGTTTTGTAGATTGTTTTGGTTCTCAATGAACATTTAAAACTTGGTTAAGATGTCTGTAGTAAACAGACTATATTTTGTGCCATGTAAACAAAGTTGTAAAGAGTCATGCATTACACATAGATCTGGCGGTAGTATCTTAGAGCTAATATCAGCAAATGAGAGAATGGGAAACCAGTTGCCTCCTCTTTCTAGTGTGCAATCAGTGTTGAGAGTCTCTATGGTGGGCAATTACCTTAACTGCCTGCCTAAAGCAGCAGCGAATTGCATGATCAGTCCAGTGCACAAGATTATACACTCCCTGCTACTTGATGAAGAAATTCGGTCTGCACTGATAGCTATCATATAATTCCAGTGTACTGCTTTTAAACTCGTTAAGAAGCAAAAAGGGTACTAAGATGACCCAGTTAGAAAGCAATGGATAAAATAATATTCAAATCTTCATGGAATTGCCCAGGCTAGAAGGGACCTCAAAAGATCATCTGATCCAAACTTTTGTGGGAAGGGGAGCCTCCATGAGGTTATCTAGCACCCTGTCCAACTGCATCTTGAAAACAAATACCAGAACTCAAATATTGAATTCCTGTTGCAGTTAGTGTAGCACAGAGTGATATGGTGACTGCTCAGAATCAGCTTGTAAAAGCTTTCTCTTTCTGCTGAAAAATCCCAGATATTTAATTTATTTACATTAATTTTATTTAACTGATTTGGCTTTGTTCTGTTTGAAATAGGTACAAAAAATAAAATGTCATACTTAAAATAATTTATAATATAGGATATCCCCTTCTAGTTGTGGTATTTCTAGCAAAATCAAATCATGAGCATTCCTAATCCTTTGTTTCAGTCTGTGCTGTTTAGTAATCTGCGAGGGAAGAAAGCCAAATAAACAGCTGGCATGTTTTAGCAGTTACTACTAGCTTCTCTCTTGGCTGTCTCTGTCAAATAGGAGGGATTGCCTGGTGAATTTAAACGCAGGGCTGAGTGCCACACATTCTCATCTTACACTTCGACTCTGCTGTTACATTGAGTAGTTCTGGCACAAAGGAACCCTACAAGCGATGTGGTTGCTCATTGGTAGGAGAGAGAGAGCCTTCTCCAGGGCTAACCTCAAACTGTGAAGCGAACTCCTAATGAAGACTGTCACAAACCTTTGCAATTCTGTTTCTAGTGTAGGACCTGCTTGCCTGGCCATATTCACTGAAATTAACAATGCCAACATGTATATGTTGAATTAATTAACACCAATGAATTTCACATGATTAATTTTCATAATGCTATTCCTATCTGAGGGTATTTTATCTCCCTTTATCTCTATTCTTCTGTCATAGTATCTCAGCGTGTTGCATCTTCACTTCACCCAAGGAGTAGCCACTAATGAATTACACAATGCCATGAAATCAATGATACTACTCAGGTGCTACTCTGAATTTGTAATGACTTTTATTTATTAGTGAATAAAAATTTATACAATTTGCTTTATTGACTTCAGTAAAAAGTAAGTTTGTTCAGTGTATGCTTACATGTTTGTGTCATGGTTATCATGAAGGGGTTCCACATCTCGCTGTGGCTCCTAATTGGTACTGTAAAATATGCACATTGAGCTACAAGGTTTAAAAAAGCCTGAGTGTGACCTATGGAGTGTTTAATTCTATTTTGCTATATGTCTGCTTTTAATTTTTTTATGGTAAAAATTTTTCAAATAACATTTCATAGTTCTAGAAATGTGCTTTTATTTTTAAAATCCTGGTTGTACTGCAGTGTGTAATGCCGTGATCCCTAGTCTCAATTTTTTTCTTCCTGGTCCTTATGTCATTAATGATCTCTCTTTAGATAACTGCATATTTTTTTGTAACTTGTTTGGAGATCAACATAATGACTTAAGTCTCTAGATCATTATGTCCAGCTACTGTAAAATTTTCAGCCTAGTCCTCCTGTCTTTACTAATTTAAGTTGCTCATTTAACTATGAGATTTTCTTTATTTCTTTGTCAAATTCTGAATCTTGTATAACTGTCCATGCCTTTATATGTATCCTGTCTTCACTTTGTGCTATGTGAACCTAGTCTTATAAACTTCCTAGTACCTCAACTTAATTGCAATTACACTTCAGAATAATACAAAATAATGCATACATACGCAAACAATAATTTTTATGTAAAGATTTTAAAGACCCAGGTAATAATTTTTAAATTTTATATTTTGGTTGCATAAAACCTCTCAGATAAAAGTCTTAGAACTTTATTCACATGTCTATGTACACAAACTTTTAATCTACAAAGTTTCACCTTAATTTAAATACTCAGGGTAAAAACACTGGCTTCTGCAGCCAGTGTGCTCAGAGTCTGTCTTATTTCAGAGATGCCCGTTCTTTGTACCCCTAATCTGCACTGTTCTAAAGTCTTTTACCCTGAAATCTCTACACATTCCTCAACCTCTCTGGTAAGAGCAGTAAGTCAGTAATCTGACTTTTCTTTTGATGGCAATAAATTTAGTTCCCAACTTAGTTAAAATGCATAAACACGGTATCTTTCTGAATGCTGGGATACAGGCCATCCAATACTAGAATCGTACATTTCTTTTCACCGACTGATTCCTTTTTACTTATTCTGGTGTCACTCTTCATTTCATTAATTTTTCATTTTCTGCCTCCAGGAAACTTCTCTCTGATTCTGGCATGTTTCCCGCTTTCTCCCTAGTGAACATACTTGAGACAAAGAAATCTTCTAGCTTTGCAGCACTCTGTGCCTCATCTGTCATCAACTCGCCTCCATCCATCATGCCAAGAGACTACAGTCTCCCTCAAAATCCTCCTGATCCTTATCTATTTGTAAAACCTTTTGTTTGTCCTTCTACCATTGACTAGAATTGTTTTAAAATTTTCTTTTCTACTGTGGTGCTTTTTGTTTTTACTGTTTCAGCAGGTACATGTGTCTCAATTATAGCAATAATAGTATTTGACTATTGCTGGTAAGCACAATCTTGAAAGGAAAAAGAAAACGTGGTTAACAGCTGCAAAATGCTTTAGGAGTATATCTCGCCTTTTCTTAAACAAAGACACTGGAGTGTACATAATGCACAGTTCACTATAATGGCAGACAGAAGCTCAACCACTCTGAATTGCCTTAGCTACACTAAATATCATGGTTTCCACTGGTTTGCATCAGTTGAACTTATTGTTTGCTATGATCTTTTATGCAACCAGTGAAACCAAAAATGTTGTGTTAAGTGACCGGAGTTGAATGAGGCTCAGATTCCCAACTGTGAGTGTTAGCTACTAAAGATAAAAGAAAAAGGTAGCTTGAATGTATCCTGTCCATGAACAGTGGCCAGTTATGTTAAACTGCCTGCCTCTGCAAGAGTGTCCAATACTCTGTTTAACATGAGTAATTTTTAAATTTCGGATGAAAAGACATAGCAATGGATTTCAGGCTTGTTCAAAAACTTATTAAGCTCAGTTCTGCAACTACAGTGTGATTGTAGTGTACCAAACAGTGCCTGGATGTGAGAGGCAGGGCAGGTGCTTGTGTACTTTGTGTAATGGATGAGCAGTTTAGGATTAGTGTGTAATTTGTCAGTACGTAACTAAAAGTATAAACTTTATTTTCAATAGATTCTCATGAGTCACATGAAAGGGCTTCAGCAGCACTTATAAGATGACAGTTAGCATCCTCCTCTCTGCAAAGAATCTCTGATCTGAGCACTCCTAGAGGAGACAACCTTTAAGTAATATTAAATTAGTTACATCTAGCTGTTCAATAAATACTATTTTTTTTAAAATTTTACTGTCTCAGTGGCATCTTGGTCTCATAGTGTGGACAAAGACGTCAGTGCCTACTATCAGCTAGGGTAGATAAATACCAATTGAAATACAGGGCCTTACTGTAAAGAACCAGTTGTTGATGGGAAACAGTAACGTATGAAAGACAACCCAGAGGAAGTGTCAGAGGGTGTTAGACAACTGAGCAGTTGCATGGTGGAGACTTGCTTTTTTACTTCAGAACTTTTCTTTCCAGACAAGAATATTCTTTATGTCACTGGCTTCAAATTTCTTTTTATCTTCTAAATCTTACGTGTCTGAATATTCTTCATCACTGTTATATAATATTGTTTTGATTAACTGATACATCATCAGCTTAGACTTGAATTTTTGCAGTTCTAATCTGAGATTTTTTCTCAAATCTCTAAGCTACCAACCGAGTTATATTCTCAGATAACCCATTATTTTGTTTAAGAATATAGTGAGTTATATTGGAATATATTTCTAATGTATACTAATATATATTGCAATACATAAATATAATACAAATAGTTAATTTCCACCCCCAAAGCATCCTGACAATTTCTAAGCCTATCTAATATCATATTCAGAACTCATCTACTGTCTCTAGAATGGACATTTTCTTAAAGACTTTGTATCTCCATATGTAGAATTACAGAATCACAGAACAGTTACAGCTGGCAGGGACTTCTGGAGTTCTAGTCCAATCTAACTCCTGAAAGCAGGGTAAGCTAGATTAGGTTTCTCAGGGCTGTGAGCAGGTGGGCTTTGAATTCTCTATAGATGGAAACTCTGTAACTCTCTGGCCAACTTCTTCCAGTGTTTGATCACACTCATGAAACAAACAAACAAACAACAATTCTAATGTTTAAATGGAATTTCCTGTATTCTGCCCATTGTTTGTTTCTATTGCCTCTTTTCCTGTTACTGGATATCACTGAAAAGTCTGGTTCCCTCTTCTTTCCTTGTCCCCATCAGGCATTTATACACACTGATAATATCCCTCTATGCGTTCTTTTCCCCAGACTAAACAGTCCCAGCTCACACAGCTTCTGCTCGTATGAAAGATACTACAGTCCCTTCATCATCTTTGTGAACCTTTGCAAGACTCACTTTAATATGTCCCTGTCTCTCTTGTACTGAGGAGCCCAGAACTGGACACAGCGCTCCAGGGGTGGCCTCACCAGTGCTGAGCACAGGAGAAGGATCTCCTCTAGCAACCTGCTGGCAATGCATTCATAATACAGCAAGGATGTTGTTGGCCTTTTTTGACATAGGTGTGCATTGCTGATTCATGGTCAACTTGTCCACCAGGAGCCTTGGGTCTTCTCTGCAAAGTGGCTTTCCAGCCAGTGAGCTCCCTGACTTTTCTGGTGCCTGGGTGCAGGAATTTGCATTTCCCAGGTGCTTGCTAACCTAATTTCTATAGTTTAAGTCTCTCTTATTTTCCCTTCCCAAGATTCCTGCTTCATGTACAAAATCTCGAGTTTAGGATTTTACATTATGTACTTTCTGAGGACTTGTTATGTGTGAATCAGATTCAGTGATGAGCTAATCCAAATTCTAGAGGTATTCAGATACAGATTTGGTTTCTTACCTCAAATTATTTTGGTTTCAGATTATATAATTAAACAATGGTAAAATGTTTTCTGATTCATAGTTTCAGCCAAAAATTCTGCAATCTTAGCCCATATTTGTGTTTATGGAAGACTGAGAACAGAATAGAGTTGCACATACCCCTTGCTGACAGAGCATTCCTCAAGATAAATACCCTGAAGGTTCGCACTGTTTAGCTCTTTGTGTTGTCCTCTTAGACTTTCTGACTTTATTGTCATTTTTAAAAAAAAAAAAGTACTGGGAACCAACCCTTCTGTACCCTTCTGTACCTGTCAAGGGACTTAAGAGCCCCTTGAGTGACCGAATGGCATGACATGCACCATGTTACCATGATACTTGATGTTTTCATGCATGGTATCCTTCTTCAAAAATCCCAGCATCTAGGCAGAAAATTCAGGTCTGTCCTTTATAGTAATGTGATACTGCTGTGTCAGGTCTGCTACTGCAGCAGCTGATGACCTGGAGCACGTGGTGCCTGGAGAAAGTACGCTCTTCCTATGGCTGGAGAACTGTCAGTACCACAACTTTGTCAAACTCTTGCAAAACAAGTTCCTGTATGAAATAACTGTTGTCTGCTTGGCCCAGTAGGGCTCTGGTTGAGAATGAACTAATTTGGGATTAGGAAATTAATAGAAACCCACAAGATCAGGAAGGGCAACTTTTGAAGGTAGGTATTCAACATTTCAGGAAGTCCTCAGCAGTCTGACATTTATCCTGTAGGTGGCAAAATGCCATCATGGGAGAGAGAAGTTTCACTGGATAGACATACACTTCACTGGAAGACTGAAAGGCAGAAAGTCCTCTTGCAATGTGCAGACAACAGAGAACTTCTAGTACTAGTACCATTTCACATCTTGCCTAAGGATACCACCCAGTATATACAGGGCAAAGAAATAAAAGGAATACAGTTTTCAGGTGTTAGTTACAGAGAGGGCAAAGATTGGATATACTCCCACAAACAAACCTTTCCTCAACTTCACATTGTCACCCCAGGGGCCCTTGGATAAGAAATTATTGTATAAATTATGTGTTTTAAAATACTACTTTTAAAATACTACTTCTTGTTAATAGTACCACTGTTTGTCTCTGGCAGGAAGTAATGTTTTTATTCTTAAAAACAATTAAAAAAAACCCAGTATGGCATTTTCTGGACTTAATGAGATTTGAACTTTAAATCTATCCTTTCCTTCTCTCACTACAGAAGACAAATGCCATCATCATATACCCTTATTCTTGGTCAAGCTCTTAGCTTCTAATATGTAAAAAAGCATCCTCAGATGACACTGAAAGAGTGATTGGTCCAAGAGTATATTTGCAGGATACAGCAGAGGCATCTGGCGTCGGTGCCAGGGAGCATGTGGAAGGACGAGAAATGCTGGAGTGTGGCTGGGTGACATCCTCCAGTGAGGCACTCAGAGTTGGCAGGTGCTTGGGGCGACTGTCTCTTGCTCCATGCTAGGTTGTGAGCACAGCAGTGGTGCCTACTCACTGCTTTCGCAGGTTCAGAGTCATACTTTTAGCATGACTACTGGAGGAAGGCCAAACAGAAACAGATGGGTAGGGAAAGATGTGTGTGAATATAGATGGTGGAGATGGCATAAGCTTTCATGCAGAGGAGCCTAGGGTACAGCTAAATAATGTTTTATAAAACTTACTTTTTTAGCACTTGCATGGGCTGGGAATCTGTCCATTTCCACTGTAAATATGTCCTAACCCTTGAAAACTGATAGGAAAGAGTATAGGAGACAAGAACAGGTTTAACTGTTCCATATTGAGTCTTATCAATAAATGGGCAAGGAATTTCAGCATGGGTTGGATGGTCTTGTCCTGCTTTTTATGGTGAAACCTGGAAGAGTTTATTAAGCTTAGAGGACAGTAAGTGGAGAAAAGTGGAATATAATTGTTAGGAGAAGATGAGGAGAGATACAGAAGGAATGGTGAGAGAGATGAGTTGAGATTTTCAGCTTTGAAGTGGGTAAGTTAACAGTCATGATACCAGGTGTGGATGTGATGATCTCCCCAATGTACCTACAGTTTGGGTTTGCATCGCTTTTGTTTCTGAAAATATGTCCACCAAAATTGTACTCAAATTTGTCACTATATAGGTGAGGGCCTTCCAAAGACTACAGTGAGACAGGTATTAAATGCACACATGGACTGTGAATTGCACAGGAGACCACTGTGAATTTGATGGGTTCTGATGTTGAGTCAGTCTTGTGGGGAGGGTTAACAGGTTTTGTCCTTTCACAGCCACCTGGTTTCAGCTAACCAGTGCATTGGCTCCACAATGCTTTGTGATGAGTGTGATGGTGGGTTTGTCAGGCTCAAACTATTTGCCACAGGCCATCTTCCAGGATTTAGGACACCATGCTACTAGGTGGGGTCCAAGAGGTAGGTATGCTGTCTCTACTAAATTTGGCCTTGAGCCAGGAATGTGATCTTCCATATTCTGTTTAGTGACTCACTTGAAGGACATGGTGAACTTGCAGTGCTAATTGTAGATGACCAGTGCTGCTTAGACACAATGACCCTAAATTTGGTGGTGGTTCCTGCCTAGGGTTCAGTAGGGCCTCTGCCTCTTTACATCAGAAATATCTGATTGTCACACAGGAAAAGTCAGAGGCATCTGAAAGAGAGGAGTGGACGGGGATCTTCATATAGGGTTCAGTAGTGGTTCAGGGCTTTGTATGTGCAAAATACAAGGGGACAGATGCACCAAGTGCTACAAAGGCCTTAGTAAAGGATACAAAAGAGCTTATGGCATAGATACCATTGCTCGTGTTGCCTCATTCCTAGTCATCAGGTGCCCTAAAATTGCCTGCAACATAGACACGTATGGGATATTCCCATCTTGAAAGCAGTCTTCATGCTGATGTAACGAAGGAGGTTCCCCAGCTGAATATACGAGCCAGAAACAAGAAAAGTTCTTTTAATTGGGGTATTGCAAAGTGTTTTATCTCCTGTACCATGAAAAATAATCCTCAGCAAAATGCTGGTGTAGAAGGTAGCTATCTAGTTTCTCTCCACGCAAGGATTTCCAGTTGAATCCAGTTGAGTGAGAAGAAAAGCCAAAGAGTTTTAAAGCAGAAGGTGCATTCTTTCCTTGTGCTGAGATGGCCAGGTTTCTCTTGTACCAGATCAGTTTTGCACATAGACCAGGATGTTTGAGAAACACACACTGCTTTTTTTCTTACAAGACTTTAAAAATTTGGATGGTAGACTAACATGTTTTCCACACTAGAACTTACCGATTTGAGATACGCTTTTCTGTAAAGTATATTGATCAATGCTACAAAATACTGTAGTTAACCTGGCTTTTAAAGTTCTTCTTTGGTGTATTATAATGATGGGATTTTTTTGTAAAAGAGAAAAAGAAGAAAATACCCCTGAGTTGAGCCTGGGATTAATTATATGTGGGTGCACTTTATTTCAACACGAAAGTCCACTTACATACTTCCTTGTGATTCAAGATAAGCTGCAGGGCAGTCTGTATTCTTGCCCAAATTCTGGTTTAAATTTAGCTTCTTAGCTATATAACAATACATATGTTTGTGTCTGTAGACAGAACAAAGGAATGTGTTTCTGCAGTGACACCAAAACAATGTAATAAGGGCAATAAAGCCTTCTGTTCCATCCTGTGTGTCTGTCATACAACACTGTTTAAAACGTTATGGAAGGAAACTTGTACTAGTGAAGCAAGTAGACAATATCAGCATCTTACTATCACAAGGAAAACATAACCTTAAATATGTTCTCGTCATTACACCTTGCATTAGTGGACTACTAAAAATACGCTTCTAGTATTTTGATTCCTAGTTTCCTTCACTAAATGTTAATTAAAAATATTTTCTTAAAATAAGTGTAGAATGCAGTAGTTTGCTTCATTTCATGTTTTTTTTCTTTCTTGGTGCTGATCAGCAGTGAAAGTTTGTGTAATTCATGTATTTATAGCTGAATGCTCATAATAGACTATGTTCAATAAACTAGTCCACAGAGTAAAAACTGCTCAAACTTATGTCTTAGGGACACAATTTACATCATCTTCCATAACTACTGACAGTCACACTGGGCTCTTTGTATTTTTGTTTAGTGCTCAATTTATTTTTGGCATGTTGGCAATATTTAATAACAATATATAAGGTGGCACAATTCATATAAATGTTACAAACAGCAAGAATGCAGGCTACAGTTTTACTAGTGATAATAATAAAGGAAAAGATCCACATGAAATGAGTACAAAGACCCAAAATAATAAGGCAGTGTTTAATTCCTAAAACATACTACTGGGGAGCAATTAAACAATCCACATCTCCCTCAAAGAAAATAAAAGCATCAGACACAGAAAGACAGCACAAGAGCCTTAGAATTTAACAGTGTGATGGTCAGGGGTTTATTCCCTGAAGAAGATGATTAGACTTTCAGAACATACCCAAATTAAACTCTGGAGTGATGCCAATACTGCAGACTCCTTAAGAGAGTTCAAAGATGTAGCCTAGCAGCCTTCACCTTTGCTGTGCTATGTCTCCTCTTTAGATCTTGCTCTGGTGATGTTAACTGCTTAATTCTCAAGTGAAACACTGAGATCTAATGCACAGGAATAATTCAGAATGCATATTATCTATCTGATATGGATTATCTGATTTTACTGAGTAGAGCTGTTTTATCTTATATCCTTGAATACCATGGCGCTAAGCATACAAGATATAAATATCCAGTCAGAGAAAAGCAGTTTTACTCACCAATTTTGTCTCTTCTGAAAGATATACTTGCAAGCTCTCTGTTCAAAAATAATTTCCAAAAGTTCTGGTGTTAGCTTTAGAAAAATTCACCACTGCACTTGGACCTGAGAGATGCTAGTCTCATTAAGACATGAACAGGTTTGTTAAGGAAGAGAAATTCAGGTGAATAAAGCAAGAAAAATAGGGAACTATGTGAATGCATGTCGTCTACACACTGTTGTTTATTTATAAGACACATTGAGTATCTCTGGTCAAAGTTGCATGCCTGTTAATGTTAGGACAATAAGCCAAAATGTCCTTGAAGCACATAAATTTAGCACAATATAGAGGTTATTATTAGCAAATGATTTGTAAATGGAAAATTATACAGATTACTCCCAGTACATACTGTATACCTCACTTATGCTTAGAGCACTCACTTTTGAAATATTGGTAAGCCTGTCAGTATTAGTCTTTCAGAAACTTGTGACTTGCTGTTTAGATTTTACCTTAGAACTCAGTTTTATGGATAGTTGAGGATGTTTAGCATTTGGTAGATCGGGTTAGAAAGTTTAATCTTAGTTATGCACATATCCTGTTAAATTATGCAAGTCTTGACCTATAATAGGGTTTGAGATGACAGGGGGTTTGAGCAGATTAAGTTTCCTTGCAGGTATGGATATTCGTGCACAGCTGAATCCAGATACTCAACAGCAAAAGTCCTGTGGCTTTGCATGTGTAACTTCCACTTAAAGCAACCCGACTAATAGATGCAGAATAAGGGCTATTGTCTTGTAATTGGTACTAGACTTGAAAACAGTAATACAAATATTTGAAGATCAATTCTTTTTATTGTGTTTTTAATCCCCATTACTATTTTTTTTCAAATTTTGGCAAATGTGCATGTGCTTAATTTGCTACCATAATCATTTCTGTTTAACAGTCATGTTCAAGTTGATTTGTAGGTAATTGCAAATTGGATCTTTAGAGTGTATTTTCTCTCTTTAAAATGGGAGATAGTCACAGGATTGAGTCCACCATATTGTTGTCCAAATTGTCATGATAATTGCCATTTCTGGTTCTTGTTATAATGCATGTCACAAGTAATGGATTAAATTTATGGCATTTTCTCACTGTTGTCCTAGTTTTTTGTCACTGCAGCCAGAATGTATTATCAGAGACAGACAGATGCCAACCATTGAAAAGTGAACGTAATTAATTTTTTTGTCACAAATTTTTAAAAGAGAAAAACCTGACATATGGTTAACTCCCAGTTATGGAGTAAAGTAGTTTAATATTGCCTCAAAATAATTATGATTACTGAAAACATAATCACCCTCATGCATTTTTTGGTAGCACACGTTCTAATATTGCTCTATAATATGTTAAGATAAATTGATGCATTTTTAAACTACATTATTTACAAACAGTAAACAGAAGTGGTATTTTGGTACCTGTCTGAGATAAAGTTTAAAATATATATAAATTGTGTAACATTATAAGTGATAGGAAATTAGGCTGATTTGAAATTTAGTTTGCCTTTTAATGTCAGTTATATTTAAAAAAAAACATGCTGTGCAATGATAGTCATCTTCATTATCACCAGGGTTTGAATTAGAGACCTAACGAAAAGAGAGTGAGAATGAGCGTTTAGAATTTGAAAAAAAAAAGACTGCAATCTAGCAGCCTTTAAAAATCAGTGCAAGTATTCCTTCTAGCTTTGGTGAGAACTGGGTCATGAGAGTGAACAGGCATCAGCTGTGGCAAACTCATTTTTATGGAGCAGTCATGAAAAGAGAGACAGCTTCCATGCTGCAAAGGCGATTCCAGCGGTAGTCTTATTAAATAATAATGAATGGTTAATCAGATAAAGGAGAAATGGGAGGACTTAGAGTAACATAAAGTGTCCTTTAAAGGAATCAAAGATGTACTGAGAAAGAAAAAAGGAAAAGGAGTTAAGAGTTTACTGCAAGAAAACATAGTGCAAAGGGAGAGGGGTAAAAAGGAAGGTAAAAAGTTGTATGCAGTGTAAAGGAGGATACTGGAAACGGAGATGGCTGGTAGGGATAGAACAAAGGACTGTAGAAAGTTGAAAGCCAGCAGTGATGATGTCCTTTCCTGCCAGTAGCAGCACCTCAGGAACGTTGGTTTCCAGAACAGATGAGTGAAATCACAAGCTCTGTCAAGAGATATACAAATCGTCTCATGAAAGGTAGGAGAGGAAATCTAGGACATGTTGTCTTGTGGAGGTAGGTAGGAAATTGAAAGGAGGATTTCATATAGTACCAAAAAATGACTGTTGGTGTATTTTTAAATGTGTGAAATTTCAAGTTTTTTTCTAACAAACTGGCAAAAATCATGTGCTCATTTGGGATCTCCAGTTGCTTAGCTTGCTAAAAACTAGAGAGAACATTGACCAGAAGCACTCTGTAGGATAAATTCCTGAACTTCAACCTTCCTTTTAGCTCTACTAACTCTTCAAGGCATTATACGTGACATCTCTGTGTACTTAAGAACAAACAATACTATTATACTAAACAATAATATACTAAACATATATATATAATATACTAAACAATACTAATACAAACAATACTAACTGCTGCTGACACAAAGCCAAAATTTATCCTTGGTGTATCTACAATGAGGAAATTTCCCCCTATATTCTTAGCTCAGGCATTCAGTGTGGAATTCAGTTTTTCCTGACATTATTAGCTTCGCTGTGGTGCTAACACTGGTTGATACTACAGGCCCCATAGGTCATATGCCCCATTTATTTCTGTAACTGTTGAAGTCTGTGTCAAGACTTGTGGACAATTTAAGGATTAGATCTAAACTGTTCAGTGCATTATTTCAAGTTTCATAATTACGGAAATATTGAAAAAATAGGAAGGATTTGGCAATGTGAATTAAGATCAACTAGGAGGTAGGACCACCACAAGCCCTAGGAGAAGTTAATAGTGAAGTATGTAGTAAGAGTTGTCCTGGGAGCTGCTAACTAGCCCCAGTTCAAAGCAGAGCAATAGTTCTGAATGGCACCACCTTTTCAGACTGCATAAGATGCACAGAAGTGATGTGAGTTGAGAGAAAAAGCAGAAATTGCAGAATGACAATCAAAAAATGCTTAGAAAACCCCAACAATTTATTTCCTTGAAAAAGTCTTAATCATGGAGCCAACTTCTGTGCAGCTTAGAGTGCCTCCTATAATCTGAATGGTAGGACCTGAAGAAAGTCTATTAGCTGCAGGCTGTTTTAACTGGTCTTTCACTATCTATTTAAAATATAATACAAATTTTCCAACTTTGTCTTCAAGTCCACGTGTTGTATGGTTAAAACAAGGCCCATAATTAAGAATTTGTGAGAGTCATCTGCCCCTGTTCTCTCATCAGGTTTTCTCATAGTGAGATTCAGACATCTATTCAAATACAAATCTGTGATATGTCATATTGAGGTATCTGTATAGAACAGGCAGGTAGTTATGAGACTTATCCAGTCTCATTAACTTCACCAAAAACTGATGCTAACATCGTGTGCATTTCTTGGGCAAGACAACAGTGGTCAGAATGACTCAAACTTGAGTAGAAGTTGGCCAATGAGTAAGGCTGACAGAAAAACAAGATTAATGTCTTTCTGGAAATACCTCTGTATCAGAATCACTCTTCTCAAAAAAAGTATGTAAAAGAAATTTCTGTCAAATGAATTATCAGTGTTATATTATTTTCCATTTAAAAGAGAATATTTTTGTCTCAAGGCATTTTGTTCAGAAATGGTACGGTACTACACTGTGTCCATGTGCACCACCATTGTCGCTCAGAGAAGTCAGAGTTCAGGAATTTCATGATACATTTTCCTCTAGGGAACAGTGTCCTTGTCTGAACTATATCTTCCATAGTGCCTTGCAGTTATGGTAGTCCTGTGATGCCTCAGAGCTATTGATCTAGATGACAGAAAAATATGGATGGGTTTTGGCTTACTGAACCCAAAACAAAATACATAATGTTGATATCCAGAGCACTGGTAAATGTTATGAAGATCACAGTGGTTTACTTTTGAGGTTCTTCTATGTGTGTTCCTGTGAAATACTGACTAAAGTCATACTCTAGGTTGTCCTGCTCTGGCAGGGGGGTTGGACTGGATGATCTTTCGAGGTCCCTTCCAACCCTTAACATTCTGTGATTCTGTGATTCTGTTATGGTTGACATGAGAGTTCCATGCTGATTTTAGCATGGATTAGGCTTCTCTTATTATCTGACTTGCTGTCCCACAAACCAACTCCTCTGACTTCTAAGATATATTGTCATTTCTTTTGAAGGTTAGACCCCATTTCATACTTACTAACACATAAGCTGCATTCTTATGTACTGAAACATAAAATACCAAATTCTGACATTCATGATAAGGAGTCTGAGATCAGCAAAGTAGACAAGAGAATATTCATTGATTAAAGAGTTGATAAAGGTTTTGCCTGACAAGATCATGTGGGAGGTTAAACTCCTAGAATGGTTAAGGGGGAGCCTGTTGTTCTGGAATCTATTTGTATCATTGATATGGAGAGAAAAGTACAAAACAGTCTCTAAAATATGAATTTAAACTGATAAAAGAAAACTTAATATAGAACTAGTCTCATAGTTCTTTCTGAACAGATTCAGCCAAACAGGGACAAACTCAAGGTTCAAAGTGCAGTTCAGAAGATGATGTTTAAAGAAGAAGGCCTAAATAAGCAATAGAAGTGTTTTAGAAAAGAAAAATCTTCTTAAAAAATAATTTTGTTTTAATTAAAGTGTAACTATACTTTTAGCATGCCATTTTGATAAAGTTTCAGCTTAGTCTAGCAGTTGAGATGATGTTTGAAGAGCACATATACAAAAAACACCTCTCAAGCATGTTGTGATGGGTTGACCCTGGCTGGATGCCAGGTGCCCACCGAAGCCACTCTATTACTCCCCTCCTCAGCTGGACAGAGAAGAGAAGATATAACGAAAGGCTCGTGGGTTGAGATAAGGACAGAGAAAGATCACTCAGCAATTACTATCACAGGCAAAACAGACTCAACTTGAGGAAAATTAATTTAATTTATTACCAATCAAATCAGAGTAGGATAATGAGAAATAAAATTTAAATCTCAAAACACCTTCCTCCCACCCCTCTCTTCTTCCCAGACTCAACTTCATTCCCAATTTTCTCTATGTCCTCCCCCACAGCAGCACAGGGGGGCGAGGAATGGAAGTTGCGGTCAGTTCATCACACGTTGTCTCTGCTGCTCCTTCCTCCTCAGGGGGAGAACTCCTCACACTCTTCCCCTGGTCCGGTGTGGAGTCACTCCCATGGGAGACAGTCCTCCATAAACTTGTCCAATGTGGGTCCTTTCCACTGGGTGCAGTCCTACAGAAACAGACGGCTCCAGCATGGGTCCTTTCCATGGGGTCACGAGTCCTGCCAGCAAACCTGCTCCAGTGTGGGGCTCCTCTCTCCACAGGGCTACAGGTCCTATCAGCAGCCTGCTCCAGTGTGGGTTTTCCACAGCCTTCTTCAGGCACATCCACGTGCTCCGGCGTGGGGTCTTCCATAGACTGCAGGTGAATATGTGGTCCACCGTTAGCCTCCATAGGCTGCAAGGGGGACAGCCTGCCTCAGCATGGTCTTCTCCATGGGCTGCAGGGGAATGTCTGCTCCAGCACCTGGAGCATCTCCTCCCCTTCCTTCTTCACTGACCTTGGTGTTTGCAGAGTTGTTTCTCTGACATATTCTCAGTTCTCTCTCGGACTGCTGTAGCACAGTTTTCCCCCCTTCTTAAATATGTTATTGCAGGGGCACTAGCAATGTTGTTGATGGGCTCAGCCTTGGCAGCAGCGGGTCCATCTTGAAGCCGGCTGTCATTGGCTCTGTTGGACATGAGGGAAGCTTCTGGCAGCTTCTCACAGAAGCCATCCCTGTAGCCTCACTGCTACCAAAACCTTGCCACTCAAACCCGATACATATGTCAATAAAATAACAATTTCAATCTATCCGTTAAAGGGCAAATACAAGTGATCTAGAAAAAGAATGAGGAAAGGACT
Source organism: Aegotheles bennettii (assembly GCA_013398125.1). NCBI lineage: Eukaryota > Metazoa > Chordata > Aves > Caprimulgiformes > Aegothelidae > Aegotheles > Aegotheles bennettii. Next base: position 162,793 of record VZRW01008829.1, read on the forward strand.
CAAAGGAGGCTTCTGGTAAATCTGCAAGTATCATATAGAATATTGGCCAAACCCAAAAGCTATAGGTATATGAATATAGAAGAAAAAAACCATCTTAATACTTTTATGAAATAGATCTAATTAAAACAGAAAAATAATTTTTAAAAAAGGAGTGATAACTAGAGCAATTGGTTTGTCTATAAGGTATGCTATAGCTGTCTGTGAAATAGGCAATGCCAGAAGAAGTGAGAGCATAGGCTTACATACACAGGGTTACACTGGCTTCAGAAAAAGCAATTCTTATTGGAGAAAATTACACAATTGCATCTGTATGAGTGTAAATACCCAATTGTAACTATCTGAGTACAGTAAAGAAGACTTGCCTTGAGAAAGAAATTGAGTACACAGTGTTGAATCATAGGAGTTTATTATCAGTTATTTAGTTTAGAGTAGTATTTACAGTCATATCTTTGTAATCTTTGTAATCTTTGTAATCTTAAATTTTAAATTATCAATTCTTAACCTGTATTTGATATTACCTGATAGTCACAAGTCTCCTTCTGGCCACTTCAGGAAGCAAATTCTGGAAGTGGTCGACCCTGCCTACCCTGTATAAAAGCCTGTATTAATCTGGGGGTTCTTTTTTAATAGTGACTTTTGACTATATAAGGTGCTGTACTTCACGCTGTATGTATGCGGATATGCATTTTTGTAGTTTAGCTGTGTATACAAAAATACACGGTTTGAAGAATCTGCTCAGATGCATATTAGTTGCATAGACTGTGTTAAGATATATAATGAATTAAAAGTTAATAATTAAATAGATGCAAACGTGTGGTGATAGATTTTTACATGTAAGTTAAATACACCTAAGAAGTAACAAATGTAAATGCGATTTTCACTTCTGACACGTGTCAGTATTTTTCTCCGCACATGACATTTCCTTCACCTCTCAGAAGAGGCAGTGTTTTCAAGTTCAAACATATAAAATAAAACATAATATTAAATACAATAAGACTGAATCTATTTAGCAGGTCTAACTGATGAGACTCGTGAAAGACTATTAAAAAAGCCACTGTGAGATTAATTTGTCCAGAAGAATATATGTCAAGTATTGAAGCAGTAGCAATGATTGCAGTTAGGGGCAGTGTTAGTGGTAAAAATACATATGCTGAAGACCTAGGTGAACTTTATCATAACAAATCATTGTTTGTATAGGGTATGTCTGAAATGTTGATTGGAAAAAATACAGCAAATTCTAAGAAAGAAGAATCTCACTGTTTCCTGTTGATCTAGAATTTGTCCCAAAAGTTTAGAAGCAGATAAGCGATCTCTTGTTCTTGAGGACAACAGACCAAGCCTAAATCTTACTTTACTAGCTGCTCTTTTGTTTTATACCTATGCTTGTCTGGAAGATAAGGCTTTAATGTACTGTACATAGGTTACTACTAAGACCACTGGAAAGTCTTGATTGCTTCTGAGATGATGAAACACTTATGATGAACATGTATCTCAATGGGATCCATTCATAGTTGGGACATTTCAAAACCTTATTGGAAACCACCTGTAGTACAAAGCATAGGGAGCCTTCCCTCTGTGTTTCCTTTGTTCAGCGTATACGGTAATCACTGCTTACACTAATTATGTGATGTTATCCTTATCTTAGACCTGGCAGTAATGAGACCCATGCAAACCTTTCCTCAGTGGGATGGGGTGGAGAAAGCATGCTCCCAACTGTGCTTCGGATTGGACACTTTACAGCTCTGCTGGGTACTTACAAAGTGCATGGGGGGAACAGCTTCTGTCCTTGGTTCTTAGTCAGAAACTCCAGACTGTAATTATACACCTCAGCAAGACAGATGAACTTGGCAGCAAGAACTACTGTTTGCCTTTTCATTATTGCAAAGTAGACTAGATGAAACTGATGCAATTGTTACCTCGATCTGTCTTACTATGATCTGACCTCTTTTCACACTGGGGCTGATGGGAGAGCAACAGTATGGCTGTGACAGTGCAGTTAGGATAACATTCATTGGGGCATGATGATTATTGTCAAGCCATCTCAAACATATCTTCCTGAGAAGTACTGATTACTTCCAGTAAGGCAAGTTCTGTTTTGTGAAAGAATTTGAAAATTTTTGGCTTTTATTCTAGTGAAGATGAGTGTAAATTTGAAATATCAAAATTTGTCTGGAAAAAATATCATCCTTTGAACAAATAGATTTGATATTTATATAATAGTTTAATTTGTGCTTATTATAATTATTTTAGCATTACAATTGCAAGGCATTTGCATTGTTTGTGTGTTGGTTAAAAAACTATCAAATAGCCTTTTTTCCGAGTAGCCACTCAAGAAACTTTCAAATGCTGTTGAATTTTGTATTATAGAAAAAGATGTCATCAAGTGTTTCCAACAAGATTTCTATATTGGACTGAGTATCAAGTCAAATTGTCACAGTGTCCATATGAATTTTCTTTTACTCAGACATACTTTGCAAGATATTACGAAGCTATTTTAATTTGCATATTTAGGAGAGAGTGTCTGGAGCTGTTGAAAAGTTTAATTATGAAATAAATATTTTTTAACATCTAGGCTGATGCACTTTCATTGGGAGTACAGTCTTTACTATACTAACATGTAGTTCCTGGCTTTAAATATAATGGAGATTTCAGTCCTGTTTCTGAGAGAACAATTGCTGTTAGCTGAAAACAAAGAAATAGGTATTGAAGACTGAAAGGACTGCTTTCATACCTAAAAAAGTTAAGCCTCTGTATCAAGTCTCCTCGTTGTCATCTGAGTGTTTTGTATCTAAACTTTCACTAGCTGAGGACTTTGTTCTCTGGAGCTGCTGATCTGGCAGTTTCAAATTTAACTGACAGGATTTATGCACATGCTTAAGCTATGAAACAAGAGCTTGAAGATAAATGTAAAAAAAAAAAAAAAAGCAGGTATCTAGGCACTTGGACATTTTGCATTTCTAGATGTATTTTTGAATCTATACTGAATGGAATACTTTGGGAGGCTAGGCTGTATGCCAGTCAAAATGACAAGGAGTCTGGTTGGAGTATCTCCAGTGTCATAAGCTTTAATGGTTTGAGTGATTAATTAAATGTTCTAATATTAATTATGTATCAAAGACATTTATTAATTTATTTACTACTGCTTTTGGGCTGTTTATGCAAATATGTGTATAATATACCTTAAAGGGCAAAGAACTACATGAACGTCCTGAGTAAGTATGGACTACATTAGGATAGTTAAATCGTAAGTGGGTGTTCTTAGTAAAGGCTACCTGGTAGTACCCTTGTTGAGTAGCTGTGTCAAAATGTTACACACAGTTTTTGAAAATCTTCTGAATTTCACAATGGGAGTACAGGAAACAGTTCTATCATTTTCTGGAAGTTAAGACATTAATTATTTATCATGTGATAACACCAACAGCACCCTACTAGTATTGATACTACATCATTCATCACGCTAATATTCAATCTGCACAATATGTATCAATATGAAAACATAAGAAACGAGTTGCTAATTCAGTGTACAGACTTAGCCTTCAGTACCACAGGTATTTAGGGATATAGTATCATATGATTACTTAATCATCTTAAATATTACATTCTCTTGATGACTTCAGTGAATGACTGTTTCTTTGGTCATCTTATACATAAAGGTTTGCAACATTATTTGTATATGTTATACATTTTATAATTTTGGTTAACTATAAAATTTTGGCAAATGATAAAACAAGATGGACCAAATACTGGAGTTTATTCATCACAGTTCAGTTCTGAGCAAGGCCTGTATGTTAGCTACAGGCAGTCCCAATGTCCTAGTTGAAATCTGAAACACCTCTTCGGGATGATATATAACAATGGTCACATGTGGGTACTTAGGAGAGAAGGAAGGTAAGCCAGTGTTGTTGCGGGTTAACCCCTGTAGGCACACAGCCACTTGCTAACTCCTTCCATGGTGGGATGGGGGGCAGAGAATCGAAACGGTGAATCTGAGAAAGCTCCTGGGTTGAGACAAAGACAATTTAACAGGTAAAGAAAAAGCTGCATGTGCAAGAAAAGCAAAAGAAGGAATTAATGCAATACTTTACATCCTGGTCAGGTTGTTCAGCCACCTTTGGGAAAGGAGGGCTTCATCACATCTAACAGTTACTTGGGAAGACAAATGCCATCACTCCAAATGTGTGTGTGTTGTGTCCATGTGCCTGC
>VZRW01008829.1:167004-191955 GCA_013398125.1 Aegotheles bennettii
TCCTTCTTCCCCAGCTTTTATTGCTGAGCATAACATCATATGGTGTGGGGTATCCCCTTGGTCATCTGGGGTCAGCTGTCCCAGCTGTGTCCTCTCCCAACCTTTTGTGAGATGTGTTTAATACTACATTTCTGGGCCAACTTTGTCAACAGGACTTCCAGATCATTGAATGAGTAGCACTGTTTCAACTGGAATCAAGATACAGTCCAGGTGAAGTCAAGGGACAATGATAAATACTCAGCACTGTTAAGTCAGGACACTTACTAGATTATATAGTTATTAGGCTTAGGGTACATAAACACAGCTGTAGTACTTTTAAAATGTCATTACCGTTCCTTAATCACCCTGATTCCTTTACCAATCTATGACACTGTTATATAAAATAACTTTTTTTTAAATACATACAGACATTTAACTCCTTACTGCCTTTTAGTGTTCTATCTGGGAAGTTGTCATCCTAAGCATAAAGGACAACAGTTTTCATGGATGAAGATGGTCTCTGTAAGGAAGGATATGCAGTATGACTTTGTATCAATTAAACAGTAGAATAAAAGTCTTGAATTTACAAGAAGTTGGACATGCAAATTAATCATGAAAACTGGATAGTCAGTGAAGGAAAGAGACCCACTGAGGTTAAAAGTCATGCAGAATTCATATCTCATATTCTGAGAGTCTGGCAGGCCAAAATGACACACATGCCCACTGGCTCGTCACTGTGCCTGAAAGGGGATAGATTTGGAAAGTCAGGCTGGATCGACTCTAGGAAAGCTACATCAGAGCAGAATTTTTCTCAGACTCATTAGAAAGGATTCAGTAGCTCTTTGAAGTACTTGCTGCCATTAATAAGTGTGGTTTGGGCTTGATGGTAGCAGGAACTTCCCAGTGAGTAGCCAAACTGAGCTAACAGGTCATGTGTCAAAAGTGATAAACCCATCTGCAGAAGAGGTAGAGTAAGCAACGAGATGGGCTGTTTCAAGAAAGGCACATCAATGAACTCAAGAGACAAACAAATCAGTTGCCATAGAAAGGTAACAGAAATGTAACTTGAAGCTAATGAAATGAGAACAGAAGGTGAAGTGTAAAAGTATTGGACTTTTACTTTAAATACCTTCCAGTAACTAACACTGAAAGCACAACCAAGTCAGTTTAGACATCATCTGTAGAAACTGGGAAATAAGCTAGATGAGTGTAAGGCTCTACAGCCATTCCTGTGGCTACTCTTGTTCCACGTTACGTGTTGGGTTTTTCCATATTTTAACTTTGTCTCCATGTAATGTGTCTTTGGTTAGTTTGGGTCATCTGCCTGTTGTGTCTCCTCCCAACCTATTGCACACTCCCCAGTCTATTCACTGGTGGGGGCACAGATTGAGAATCTGGGAAGGCCTTGGCGTTGTGCGAACAATGTTCAGCAAAAGCTGGAACGATAGCGTGTTACCAGTATTGTTTTGGTCAAAAATCAAAACCACAGCCCCGTATGAGCTACTATTAAGAAAATGGATTCTATCCTAGTCAGGCTTAGTACACTTATGCAGAAGATTCTTAATACCAAGCAGGTGTACTCTTAAATCTATACTTTGACTTTTCTCAGGAAACTGTTCTTTTTAAATGATACCCTATTGCCATTCTTAAAGAAAAAAAAAAAATAAAAATCTTCATTTTAAGGATTCCATTAAGACTTTGGTGGATACAGAGACCTCAGGATTCTTGTGGGAGGAAGACTGAGATCTGTCTATCAGTTTAAATGCATATTTTAGGGTGACTTTTTACATTTTGTTCTATCAGTAAGTGCTCTTTCCTTCTCCCCCTACTGTCTTCCTACCAATACATCCATTCATGGGTGCTGCTCATTTCTCAATTCCGAGGCTGTCACTTTTCTTTCTAAGCAGCCTTCTGTGCTGGTGACTGCTGCTATAGCACTTTTGCTTCAGCTGGGCAGGCAGAGTGAATCCCAGTGAAGCAATACATCAGTTATGAAACTCCCACCAGAAATTTTAATATCAGCACCTGTGATCGATGAAGCCAGTCTTCCAATCAGCGTATGGAGGATTTTAACACATAATTTTTACGGTGTTAAAGTGAACTTCTCACATAAATCCTTAACACAGTATATCTGTGTGGGGAGCCTGGCTGAGTGGAAAAAAAAACTAGTGAATAATATCTATTTTTTTCAGCATTAGCATCCTTGCTCCCTATCTTTCAGGGTTCCTCTCCTGTGGCACTGCCCTGTCCTATACATATGTAATGTAGTGCCCTAATTTGGTCACAACCCTTCCTATTTCATATATACCCATACACATTTATGTACATGTCAGTGTAATACATGCCTAAGCCATCTGGTATCTTTCCTTGCAAATGTTCACACAGAAAATTGACTGTGAGTAAGGTTCTGAACCTGCCTGTCCAAATGGTCCATATTTGTTTGATTTCTCTAGCAAATACATAGATCCTATTAATGAGACTGATCCAACATATTTCCATGTGTCAGCTGTACCTGCTGCAAGTGTCATTCTGTTCAGTGATAACAGGACTTGCATCCTAAAATAGAGAGAAAACAAGAACATCAGGTCCTTTTGAGGATCTGAATTGCTTTTTCTACCATCTGCTGACCAATGCTTTGAAAGAAAGAGAGTCTGTGTCTGGATTGACACCTCCCTTCTTCTTAAGCCAATAAAAGAATGGCCTGTAAAAGAGCCTAGACATGCCATGATTGCAAGAGAAGCTTATTAGAACGTAATGTCAGTGGTATCATACTTTTATTACAGTATACAATATATAGCAGCTGATTCAGGTATTCTGTTAGTATCTTAGCTGTATTTAATTTTCCTTGGAAACCGATTAATTTAACTGTGCAATAAAACTATTTTGTTGTTACACTCGAGGTTGTATTACAGAAATTGCACAAGTTACACAAGAGGAGGAACAGATATGAAGAAAAGTGATGTCTGAATCCCTTATTTCATTGTTACAGTGCTAAGACATACAGTTTGGAAAGATTTTTAGATATTCTTGCATGAATAATTTTTTCATTGGTAGATAGTTGAAGTTAGAAATTGTAGGAGTTAGAAATTATACTGCAGGGCCCAGTTTAATCATCATCAGTTGTAACCAGTAGAAATGTTTGTGTGGTCAGAAGGAATGCTAGGGGCAAGGGAGTTCCTTTCTCTGAAGCATCTGACATTAGCCATTCTAGATGGACCAATGATCCAATGCTAGCAGTGTGTATAGAATAAGGAAAACAAAACCATTTTCCTTTGTATTCAAGTCTGAATATTCTACATTTCCTATATGTAGCTATACATCCTCACTCATATTTTTTTCATCTGAAATCAGTTTCATGTAAAATCAACCATTATAAAATTCCATTTTAGATGTTACCAATGAGGCACAGTCAACCACCCAGGGAAAGGTAATCTTTTATTTTAGTCTGACAAGATATCTTTCTTGCATAATGCATTAACTTTAATTGTAATCATCATTAAAACAAAATTTACTTGGTGGCAATTCTTCTGTATTCAATATAATATTGACACAATGAGCTCTTTTCTTCTTGATTTCAAAATAGTGTGTAGCTGAATGCAAATTCTTCTGTAATTTAACCTTAAATACATTCAATGCATTGAATTACAGTGGAATTCTGCCTGGAGGCTGTAGTCATTACAACCATAACCTCACAGACAGGGCACTACTACTGATTCAACTCACCTTTATGCTCTCACAGTCCCAGTATATACTTGACACTGGGACAGGCCATGGCTGATTTTTACTTCTGTTGCTTATGGGACACTCTATTGCTTTGACTTGAGCACAACCATAGCACTGTTGTTCGTGAAATTTTGCTCATTAAGAAATAGTTCCACTGATCTTCAAACTGGCCATGCTAAGGGGTGCGCTAAGCAGCTCTCTGCCTCTGCAATCTATACCATACATGTTGTTTTCTTTGCTGTTTGCCACACAGAATGACTGATATTCAGTCTGCAAAGGGCAGTCTTAGCTGAGCCACTACATATCTACTCATCAACAGGGACAGCTGTAGCGAAATTAATGGAAGAGGTTTGTCTTTATATCTCTTATTGTTAGGCTACTTTAATGCACTTGTTTCTTCCCTTGTACCTTCGATATCATCTGCACAGAATCTGCAATTTCCCTATAACTGTTTGTATTAAACACTAGAATGAAGTAGTCATTTGCATTTGCTGCTCTTGCAGGACAGACAGTAGACCTCGTGTGGTGTGCTTATGTGGCATGATGCTGCAATGCTGTGCAGGCTCATGACCCAGAAAAATCATAACTGTATTAGCATGACTGAGCAAGGCTAATTATCCCTTCCTTTGATTACTGTAAGCAGTCTGACTGCCCTACAGAGCCTGCTATTAGTATACTGCCTTTGGTGCCAGAACTAGCTCATCTGGTGTTATCGAGGAGGAGGGAGTTGGGGACTTCTTGCAGCAATGTATTGCACAGTGTAGGCATATGCCTGAAGTCTTCACACACAGTTTATTCTCTTCCACTAGGGGCAAAGGTATCCCTAAAAATGTTTCAGACTGTCTCCCCTCATATTCTTACCTGTGAGCAATATTCATCTCCCTTTGTCTGTCAGCTTCCCCCTACTTAGTACTGCTGTTCTCACCTGCCTCAGAGGCAGTTTGTCCTACTTCTGCTTGTATCTTCTCCTTGCTGCATTCCTGAGCTGGTACTTAGGGCTGCTGGTACTGACCCTCTTCTTCAGTTGCATCGTTGACTGTACTTGGGTCTAGCTTTTCTTCTTAACGCTCATATGCCTCTGGAAAAGCTGTCTCCTGAGTATTTTAACAGTGCATCCCTGTTGTTTTCTGCCATACATCCATCAGCTTTGTCTCCTCATCTGGTTTATGTTTCATTTCTTTTGGTAAAAGCACAAGAGGAAAGGTGATAAGCAGTAAGGCCATGAGGGAAAGAGTCACAGCACTGACCTCTCACCTGTTCCACATCCATGAGAGAGGTGAAAATGAAAAAAGAAAATAATTTGGGCTGATGACCAGCAAAAGCAGGCCACTCCAGCTGCATTACTAGGGAGCCAGAGAGCAGGGCAGAAAGCCAGACACTAAGGCCAAATGCTAGAGGTTAGGCAGGCTTGGGCTCCAGTCAAACTTTGCATGGATTCATCAAACCCCCAATCAAATTAACATAAAATGTGTATATATTTGCATGTAGTAAGAATCCCATACTGTATCATTTCCCTTATCATTCAATAAAACCCCTGTAGTCTCTCTTCCTCCATTCTCCCTGTCCCCCAGCCTATTCTCACCTGCTTCTTGCACCTAAAGGTTTTTCTTCTGCTTTTTCACTGGCCTGTGTGCTGTATGGGTACTTCTAGCCTGTTCAGAAACTCAAGGGAAATGAGCTCAAAATTACTGACCATTCCATACTCAGCAGAAAGAAATGTGACTTTTTACTAAATCATAATAAAACAACACTTAAAGATAACAGATATTGACAGGTGGGAACAGCTATGCATTGAGCATATTTTGACTAATAAGTAGTGATTTTTTTCATGTAGATTCTACAAAGAAATATAAAAAAATGTTGAATACAGTAATTAATACTTCAGCCACTGATGTCTAAATAATCTGACATGATTACTGTTGTAGTTGCCATTTGATGTTCTTTATTATCATCATTTATTGTAGCATAGAAAAGTTATGGGCACATGATTGGTGCAGACAAATATAGAAACATATTAACAATCAAATATTTTATATACTGATGAAAATAAAGTATGTTTAGCTTTTTTAAAAAAATCAAAACAGAAGTAGAACTGAAAGCATGGTTTGAGTGTTGAAAGCAATTTTCAAAAATATATTTCTGAGAAACCTGGGGATGCAGTGAAACAGTGTCTGACTTCTGCATGGTTCACGGCTTTTTTGTCAAGGAGTTTCCACATCACCCTTGGTCTATGACTGCACAGGTGCATCTTACAGTGAATGAATTTTGTGTGCTAGTGAACTAAGAACAAATGGCAGCAACACAAAAGACCAGAATAGTGACAGCAGGGATGTCACCTGCTACATCAGAGAAACAGCACATCAACCCCTTCCACTCCTTCCAGTCCTATCTCAACTCTGAAGTGACTAGCTCGTATGCTACTGTGGTGGGTTGACCCAGGCTGAATGCCAGGTGCTCACCAAAGCCACTCTGTCACTCCCCTCCTCAGCTGGACAGGGGAGAAAAAATACAACAAAAGGCTCCTGGATCAAGATAAGGGCAGGGAAAGATCACTCAGAAATTACCATCACGGGCAAAACACACTCAACTTGGGGAAAACAAATCTAATTTATTACCAATCAAATCAGAGTAGGATAATGAGAAATAAAATTTAAATCTCAAAACACCTTCCTCCCACCCCTCTCTTCATCCCAGACTCAACTTCACTCCTGATTTTCTCTATGTCCTCCCACCAGCGGCACAGGGGGACAAGGAATGGGAGTTGCGATCAGTTCATCACACGTTGTCTCTGCTGCTCCTTCCTCCTTAGGGGGAGAACTCGCTCACACTTTTCCCCTGGTCCAGTGTGGAGTCACTCCCATGGGAGACAGTCCTCCATAAACTGCATGGGTCTTTTCCATGGGGTCACGAGTCCTGCCAGCAAATCTGCACCAGCGTGGGCTCCTCTCTTCACAGGGCCACAGGTCCTATCAGCAGCCTGCTCCAGTGTGGGTTTCCCACAAGGTCACAGCCTTCTTCAGGCACATCCACGTACTCTGGCGTGGGGTCTTCCATGGACTGCAGGTGAATATGTGGTCCACCGTTAGCCTCCATAGGCTGCAAGGGGGACAGCCTGCCTCAGCATGGTCTTCTCCATGGGCTGCAGGGGAATGTCTGCTCCAGCACCTGGAGCATCTCCTCCCCTTCCTTCTTCACTGACCTTGGTGTTTGCAGAGTTGTTTCTCTGACATATTCTCAGTTCTCTCTCGGACTGCTGTAGCACAGTTTTCCCCCCTTCTTAAATATGTTGTCACAGGGGCACTAGCAATGTTGTTGATGGGCTCAGCCTTGGCAGCAGCGGGTCCATCTTGAAGCCGACTGTCATTGGCTCTGTTGGACATGAGGGAAGCTTCTGGCAGCTTCTCACAGAAGCCACCCCTGTATCCCCATTGCTATCAAAACTTTACCACTCAAACCCAATACAGATATTTGCTTTATCTGCAAAGTTAGTTGTTTTAATTTCTCTCATATCTCTCATTCATGTCTCCAACTTTCTTATAGGCCCCATTTAAGTATTGAAAGGCCACAATAAGGTCTCCTTGGAGCTTTCTCTTCTTCAGGCTGAACCATTCCAACTTTCTCAGCCTTTCTTCATGGGAGAGATGTTCCAGCCCACTGATCAGTTTGAGATAGAATCAGACCATGTTTAACCTTAATCCAGATATCGAAGAGAACTGGATAGCAGTTAGTTTCAGGGAGTAGCTGTGAATAATGTGACAAAGCAACCAATAGTACTTCTGGTGAATCTTAAGATGGGAGTCGCAGATGTTCTTTTCAGCAGCATGTAGCTACAGGTATGTAACTATTTTCTAGGGCACCTACATGTATGAAGGCTGAGGGACAGACTCAAGTTCAGTTTGTCCCATCTTAACGGCAGCTTTAGGGTGAACCAGCTCTAACCTAGGAGCTAACCTAGTACATTTAGCCTATGACTGTGTTTTTAAGAGATACTGTTGTCAATGGTTACTTGGACATGTTCTTCCTTGTAAGAGTGATGGGATTTGAAGGGAACATCCTACACTTAGGTGAAGGCTGACTTTGTACAAGCTCAGTGATACTGAGTCATAGTGCTGCTTTGTTCCCCTGGGGAAGCTGCACCTCACAAAGCCTGATGAGCCCACTTGTAGCTTAGGCTAAAGTTTGTTCATCTTTTGGTAGAGACATTAGATACTTGCCTAGGCCTTATTGCCAATCACTGTTGACATTCAGTAGTTCTGTGTTATACTTTTCCTCATGGAATGTCACAGAGGGGTTTAGTCCTTCTCTCCCTGGAAATTCCATAGTCTCCAACTCTTTTTCTCTTATCTCAATCTGAAAGATCTTTTTTGCCTCATGATTTGTTGTTTCCTACCACGTGGCTGACGGGACCTAATAAAGAGCAAGAGATATCATTACAGGGTCTGGCTGTCTCTCTGCTGGGCTCAGTGTATTATTCTGTACACTCCTAGGCTTCCTGCAAAATAGTACTCAAAAAACTTTTCGAACACCTGGAACATTGTGCACATCTGAACAATACCAGTGAAACCAACAAAAGTAATAGCACATACCCATTGCCAGGGAGGAGATAAAACTTACTCAAACAGGCTAAATTGTTGTTGTTGTTGATGTTTTTGTTGTTGTTGTTGTGATTTAAGGAAGATTAAGGACTATGCTTGTTATGTTTTTTGACAGTTCATTAACACTAGAAGCATTTATGTGTCCTTACCAAGAATTCTGTGAATTTTAGATATGAATAGCAAATAGGGAGAAATCACATGACTCTGCAACCTTTATGCAAAAAGGCAAAAGAACTGGCATGAATCCTCAAAGCCAAAGTAGAGGCATTGTGTTGCTACAGTGGGAGTTTTTTGTAAATGGTCTATCCATTCTTGAAACCAAAGCTTGCACAGCAGTTGATGCCTCTTTGGACATTAGTATTAGTAGCATTTTAGTACCACACATAATTTAAATTGCAGTCTAAAAGGTAGATACTTTTTAATTCACCATCTGTGTGGTGAAGCCAATAATAGGAAAATTAGGCTCTGCTTTAATTAGCTATGACTTCTCAATTAATTAGTTTCAGAACATCATACAGTATCTGTATTCATACCCTGGGCAGCTTCAGAACTGTGTAAAGCCTTATTCTTGCAGAATTTTATGTATCTACTAAGGCAGTAGTTTACATGTGTTCCTTTGAGGCACAGTCATAACTGTTTTCTTTGGCACCAGCATTATATGTAGTATTGTATTATGTGTATTTTTATTCTTGTGACGACTGCCTCATGTATCAGTTGTTCAGAGATCCAGCACCATGGTGTGAGATGGATAGCCTGTTATTTTTCCCTTGTGTTGGGATTCCCACTCATTTCCATGGAAACCTGAAAACCTGGAGGAATAAAGCACAGAAGCTATTGCTGTATTACAGTACTGTGCAGCTTGAAAAAGCAGACATCACCATGGTGCCTGTGAATGCCAGTATAGTTGTAGGTCTGTCTGAGTTTCCAGTCTAAAACCTGTATTTTAAGGGGTTTAGTTTTTTGATTTATTTCTTATTCAAACCTGGCTTTACCTTCCTCCTAAAGAGAAATGTGTTATAAACCCACCTTCTTATATATGAAGATTTATTAACATTAATAGAAGGTGCACACATGCACATACGTATATAGATTATATGTGCACACATTCATACACATACATCACAGACATAGATGCACATATGTCTCAGACAAAAACATTAAAAAATAAAGCTATTAAAGTCTATAAGAAGCGTATAACTGGTTCATGCAGTAATTGTAATGGCTGTCACATTGAATGCTTTTTTTAATCAAAAGCAAACAAAAACCTGCAGCACTGTAGTGGGTCGATAATGAAATATATATGAATATGGCTAAATACACTTTTTAGTGAAATAACCTGGAATATGTGTATCTCCTTCACAAAAAGTCAGAAATTTAACTATTTAATTTTCTTCCTGAGCAGCTGGTGCACAACAAATGCTGTGAGTGAGTATAGAGACATCCAGCAGAGATAATAAAATCAAAGGTGAAAAATAATTTAGAAAATAAATGAACATGAAGAAACAGATCAGAAGAAGAGAAGACAGATTGGGGCAACCATTTTGAGTATTACTTTCTCTGTGCTTTTTCTGTGCTAATTTTCAAATCCTACTGATAACCCTAGGTAGCATATGATGATAATGCACTGATTCTGTAGCTTTCTTCAACGTCTGCTACTACTTTTTTATTCCTTCCCTTTATGTTGTAGCAGGAAGATCTGACTGCATTTTAAAATTATATGACCTATGGTACTGTTATTTTTTTCAACCATAAAGACACAGAGATTGGGACACGACGACTGAAAGAATGTGAAAATTTAATTTGGAGATACCCAGCATGATTAAAAGACTGTTCTCCCTTCAGATTGGTCATGCTCCAATTCACAAGAGGGTATGATGCAAGAGCTCAAGAAAGAAGGAAGAACAACAGAGATAGTAGTTGCAAAACTGCTATTATATAAACTATCTATAGATGTCCTCAGTGATTTCAAATAAGTACGAATAAACTTCTGAAAACATGGATTAAATACAAACAGCTTAAGATATATCTAAATTTGTGTACCTTTAATTTCCTACTGTCTGACTTTCAGCTCTGAGCTGCCTCATCAATAGCAAACATAAGGTTCCAGGACTTTGATGAAATTTAAGGTTTGTGACTGCATACTGTAGCTAAGTGATGTCAACTAATCCCATAAGAAGGCTATTGTTGGATCAACTTTGGAGAGCTTTGAAAAAGAGGAACAGAGATTTTATAGGAAGAATCTTCATCTGTGGCTTAAGCATGAAAAAGAGCGTGACAGAAAAATGTTCATTAATAATATTAGATTATTTTCTGAAAGATGTATTTGTAGCCTCAGTTACACAAAAATCTAAGCTTTCAGTTAAAACAATAATCTTTGTAGGTCTTGTGGTTGCAAAGTATTTTAACATAAAGTGCTGATAGCCAGAAAGCAAAGCAGACCAATAAAAACTTAATGTATTTAAAATCCAGCCTATTCATTGCCGGAGGCTGAAACATGCTTTCTGAAGGTGTGGCAGTGGCAATGCTGGTGGTGGAAATTAATGTAAGGTTCCAGAAATATTCACCAGTAGATCTCAATCCTTTTTATGGTTCAGGAATCCTGATTGTGGGCATCTCACAATCTTTGGTAGCTTCTCAAACATCATTATATACCACACTGTTGCCTGTATGCAACATGGTGCTTCAATGAGGCATTTATAATTACCTAAAATTTCAGGGAATATCTGGTAACCTATTTAGACATACTGGTATGCCCAAGGTAGTACTTGTAAGCTCTGGGTTAGACACTGAGGACAAAATCCTGCCCTCACATAGGCCGGTGGGTTTTCAGTTGGTTTTTCACTTTCAGATCCCAGTCCAAATGCAGTAATGGAATTGTCCTCTACTTGATCTTTATGAATGTTGGTCATTTACAGCCCTATTTCATTATACCCATAACAGAGGAATAAAATAAAAAATGAGCAGAAGGGACAGAGTTTTGGGTAGGACTTAATACAGGTCCTACAGGGTGAAGGTATAACTGCAAGGACTCATGTGTTGACTCAGTTTCTAGAATTGCTGTGATGTGGCTTTACTTGTAAATAAAACAGAGCAGGGATTGTCCTCTGTCTTTAAGACCAGGTGGCACAGTACCGCTCACTTCTCTATGGTAAAAGCTCTACCATCCCAGAAGTTGGATGGCTCCATCTGAACAGTCTATTGCAAATAGTCTCTCTACTGTAATTAGAGAGTCCTGCTTTGACACGGGCCAAAAGCATGGTGAGTTCATGCTAATAATTTACAGATATGATAATCCAATGCTGGTGTTTGAGGCTGGGTCCTCATTCTATTAATTTCACTAGCCACCTCCCAAAATTTCCATGAAGATGGGACCAGTAGTGGGTTTTTGGGGGAAAGAATCACAGAATCTCACAGAATCTAAGGGGTTGGAAGGGACCTCGAAAGATCATCTAGTCCACCCCCCCTGCCAGAGCAGGGTCACCTAGAGTACATCACNCCTCATCCAGGTCGTTGATGAAGATATTGAACAACACCGGTCCCAGTACCGACCCCTGAGGCACTCCACTAGTCACAGTCCTCCAACCAGACTCTGCCCCATTGACCACAACTCTCTGACTTCTTCCCTTCAACCAGTTCTTGATCCACCCCACTACCTGATCACCAAACCCATACTTTATCAGCTTATCTACGAGGATGCTGTGGGAGACAGTGTCAAATGCCTTACTGAAATCGAGATAAACCACATCTACCGCTCTACCATCATCTATCCACCTAGTTATTTCCTCATAGAAGGCTATAAGGTTGGTCAAACATGACTTACCCTTGGTAAAGCCATGTTGACTGCTCTTAATGACCCCCTCATCCTTGATATGCCTAGAGATAGTGCCAAGAAGCTACAGAAATGTATGGATAGATTGCATAGATCTGTATGGATCTCTGCACATAATTCATATGTGTGAGGAAATCCTGAAGCAACCTGATAGTTCTCTTGAAATGAGGATCACCAGAAATGACAAGCAAAAACACTCTGATGTTTTCCTTTTTGACTGTTCTACTAGTTTCTGGTTTATTTTACTATTTTAGAGAAGAGTACCAAAGAGAGCAAGGAAGCAACTAAAAAGTGATATGCTCCTAGTTGCTTCTCCTGTTCCTTTACACCCTATCTAGTGTGTTTATTTAGCCTGGGCTTCTATCATTCTCATGTAACAGTTCTCTGATCCAAGTGTGGAATTTGTAGTTTTTAAAAATGTAAAGTGATAGGTATTGCACAAATTTTAAACACATGGAAGTTCTATGTTCTGCTAAGTTTCTGATTTAACCTCCAGAATAATTCTACTAAATCTGATGGCTTTTTCAAAAATTTGCAGTTTTTCTGATCTGCAGTTCCCATTCTGCTGAGAATGCACAATTAGTATGGAAGAAGAGAAATCTATGTAATTCCATGACTTGTTATGAAGATCCAATTCCCACCTTTGTTTCTGCTAATTTTTTTCCTTCCAGTTTGAATAATATCACCTTCAGTTAAACAGAAAGACTATTTTTGAGAAATCTATATGTATTACTATGTCTTTCACAACTCCTTTTCTCCGTGGCATTTTTGTCCTTATACCCCTTCAGGCAGTTAGAATATCAATTTCTAGTGTTTGTATTTAGCCAGTGTCCAGCTAGATTTTTGCTTCTTGTGTCTTTCTTCTCTGTTTGCATGAAAACAGTAGGATGTTTTCATATGAAGTACTTTTGGGGTATACATTACCTGCCTTTTTTTCATTGGTGCTAGGGAGCTGTTAGGCTAAATATCTCTGCTCAGCTTTGAAAACATAAGTGTATATGAACATGGTGTTACTTGTATTACTTGTAATACTGCAGTGCTTATGGGCTGTAATCGCAATCCAGAACTTTATTTTGCCAAATGCTGTGTAAACATCTGCCCTACACTAGACTTACAGTCTAAACAAATAAATATGCTTCATTTTTTATGTCCATGAGACATGACATGAGTTCAAGGATCTGCGTATTAGGTTGAATTATAGGTCAGTGTTATCCAATATAACACAGCATGCCCATGCATGACTTTCAGTACATTGGTATGGTGTGTCTTTGTAATGTTAGATAGATGACATATATTTTCAGATATTTTTAACCGTTTCATTTGTATATCTATAGTTATGTATAAATATTTACAACAGCTGAGTCTGTGTGCAAGTTTAATTTTCATTTTCTAGGTATATAATACTGTTATGTGACCCCTGCATCCATGTATCAACTCTTAGGGATGTACAGCTCAGAGAAATAATTTTGCATTATGCCTTTATAATATGTAGTGTTTGTTTAATTATTTTGATAAATCTTTGAACAAAATTTGACCTTTTTTATTTTGAAGTTCTTCAGACATGCCAGCGACTAGTTAATGCACAAGATTGTCACAACTTTATAAAATCACGAAGACTAGAAGCACTGAGCCTTTTCGCTGTTGCAAATTCTATGAAGGCAGATTCCTTTCCTATTGCTGGCACTGTTCATTTCCCAGAGGTGGAAAGAACAGACAGAACTTTGGACATCCTGTTTCAATGTCTTGGAATCAGAATACCTTTTCTTCATAAACGTCTTTCTTTGCATTTGCCAAGAAACATTCTCTCACCCAGACAGCATAATAACTGTATTAAAATATATTGTCTCCTCAGAAATGCTGCCTCAGATCCTAAATTTCATATTAAGGATTTAACATGGAATTTGGGAAGAAAAGAAGCTCAGAAAATGGGGAATAACCTGCACTCTTCAACCCTGACTTTGAGCTGCACCAGATCAACTCTTTCAGAGTGTGTGTAAAATAATGCACATACATACTTCTATAAATCTTCTTAGGTTTATCTCTGTTAGTCGAGGATGAAAAGGGAGCCCTTTTTATGCAGAATTCACTTCAGTCCTTTCACCTAGTTGTCAAAACAAAACCTAATGATGCAGTTTTCCATTGTTACAACATGAATCAAGGAGATAAAATCTTTACACCATTGGTCCTGCATGGCTGTTGGTATAATAGAAAAGTATGTCACAAAACTGACATTGAAGGTGAAGAGACATAATTTTGAGAGTCTCAGTTTTCATTCTTTTATCCTGAAACTGTACAACTGAACAGAATTAATCATGTTCTTTCTTACTGTTAGATCTGAGTAACTGTATTAACTTAAGTCAGAAGGCAAAGTTTAAACTGAGGGCAGAATATGGGCAGTTCTACCAATTTGGTGTTGTTTGACCTCTGAATTATTTAACAACATCAGCAAAATTCTTTCTAGGACTCAAAACAGCTTCAGACAGCATAGGCTTCTGAAGCAAGAAGTCTCTTCTGTGCCTTGTTAAGAATAAATGTGCTTTTCAATTTGCTTTAAAAAAATCCCTATTTATAATAATAGAATTTACAGGTGCTTCGTTGTCATAGCAATGACATGAAACAAAAGAAAATGGAAAAATATGATAAATATATATTAAGAAATTAAAATAAAATCACTTTCAAGCTTTCCTTTCATTCCAGGAGTTAAAGGGGAAGTGTATATGCCAGCTTAATTGTATTCCAAAACTCATACGAACACTGAATTTGCTCAATATGCTGGTAATAAGGGGCCTGCTTTAATGTAGCACTTGCACAGGCCTTGCATAGGCCACTAGGTCACTGCGCAATAGTTATCACTACACTTGCTGTCGTCTCTGTCCTAGGAAGACATCTGGAGTTTTGCTGCACATGTTAGGCTACAAATTCCTATCCATCTGTTTTTTTTTATTTTTCCCTGTTTTTTTTTCTTTTTTTAAAATCCCAGAAATTGCCGTAAACAAGTCTTGCGCAGAGAATTACCAATTAATATTTATTATTGCTTTCTTGTGGTCTTTTTTTAATTTTGAGCATTGTGTAGTGCAGTTTTAGTGTTAAATGTATGC
This sequence comes from Aegotheles bennettii, assembly GCA_013398125.1. Taxonomy (NCBI): domain Eukaryota; kingdom Metazoa; phylum Chordata; class Aves; order Caprimulgiformes; family Aegothelidae; genus Aegotheles; species Aegotheles bennettii. The sequence continues at coordinate 182,229 of VZRW01008829.1, forward strand.
AAGTTACTGAGCAACAGAAGTAGGTGCTCTTGTTTTATGCAACAACTGCAGTAATCTGTGATCCTGTTAAATTTATGCTAATTGTGTTAGCAGTGCCATGATTGATATTTTGCTTGTCTGTCTTATTAATTTATCAGCTAATTCTTGCATTTCTAATAGCTATAAGCTATTTATAGCATGCCCTTTGATAAGCATTATGTTCTTCACACTAATAGCAACAAAGATTTCTAGTATCATGTAGTTCTGAAATAGTACCCTCACCATTTCCATGATAAGGCAAAACCTAAAAATAGAAATGAGCTTTCATTGTTGTGTGTAGTGAATGGGAAGGAAGGTTTTCTGATCTGTTTACTTAATAGCAACTGCAATTAACTAGTTCTAACAGACTTTAGATTTTTTTTACTATCCTGCTTTCAGTGTGAAGACTGATAATTTACTAAAACTGCAAGGCCTACACAGCGTTTTTTAGAATTGAAAAGAAGATATTAATAACTGTTTCCTCTTTCTTTATCTAAAATACTTGTCTTTTGCATGGGTATGTATGCCCAAGAGTTAGCTTATGTTTAATTGTGTTTAATCAAAACCAAACATAAGTCCCATCTGTTTAACAACACTTTCATTTCATGTGGTGCTTTGGTCTGTTTTGTTCTGAAATACTTATAGTCATCTTAGAATCATAGAATGGTTTGGGTTGGAAGGGACATTAAAGATTACCTAGTTCCAACCTCCCTGCCATGGCCAGGAATGCCTCCCACTAGACCAGGTTGCTCAAAGCCCCATCCAGCCTGGCCTTCAACACTTCCAGGGAGGGGACAGCCACAGCTTCTCTGGGCAACCTGTGCCAGTGTCTCACCACCTACACAGGAAAGAATTTCTTCCTAATATCCAATCTAAATCTACATCTTTCTGTTTGAAACCATTCCCAGGACTCCAGAACTGGACACAGCACTCCAGGTGGGGTTTCCCAAGAGTGGAGTAGAGGGAGGGAATCACCTGCCTCAACCTGCTGGTCACGCTCTGGTCTACAAGTGCACACATTGCCAGCCATGAGGACGGTGGCTTGTGAACATGAGGCTGCTCCTGTCAGTCTATAAAGGGCCTTGTCCGCTTGGTCTTCATGGTTGGGTGGCCTGTAGCAGACACCCACTATAATGTCCCCTGCCCTCCCTTTAATCCTGACCCATAAACTCTCAGTTGGCTGCTCACCCATCCCCAGGTGGAGCTCCATGCACTTCAGCTGGTCATTGACACAGAGGGCAATACCCCCTCCTCATCTCCCTTGCCTGTCCTTCTTAAAGAGCCCATAACCGCCCATTCCAACACTCCAGTCATAGGAGCCATCCCACCACATCTCCATGATGCCAGTAAGATCACAGCCTTTCAGGCACACCCACATCTCCAGCTCTTCCCGTTTATTCCTCATGCTGTGTGCATTTGCATATGGGTCGGGGCAATCCCATACACAAATACAGGCTGGACAAAGAATGGATTGAGAACAGCCCTGAGGAGAAGGACTTAGGGGTGTTGGTTGATGAGAAGATCAACATGAGCCGGGAGTGTGCACTTGCAGCCCAAAAAGCCGACGGCATCCTGGGCTACATCAAAGTGTGACCAGCAGGTCGAGGGAGGTGATTCTCCCCCTCTACTCAGCTCTTGTGAGACCCCACCTGGAGTACTGTGTCCAGTACTGTAGTCCCCAACATAAGAATGACATGGAGCTGTGGAAGCCAGTCTAGAAGACTGCCGCACCTCTCCTGTGAGGACAAGCTGAGAGAGTTGGGGTTGTTCAGCCTGGAGAAGAGAAGGCTCTGGGGACACATTAGAGCACCTTCCAGTGTCTGAAGGGGGCTGACAGGAAAGCTGAAGAGGGACTTTTTACAAGGGCATGTAGTGATAGGACAAGGGGAAATGGTTTCAAACAGAAAGAGGGTAGATTTGGAGTGAATATTAGGAAGAAATTCTTTCCTGTGAAGGTGGTGAGACACTGGCACAGGTTGCCCAGAGAAGCTGTGGCTGTCCCCTCCCTGGAAGTGTTTAAGGCCAGGGGGCCCCTTGGATGGGGCTTTGAGCAACCTGGTGTAGTGGGAGGCGTCCCTGCCATGACAGGGGGATTGGAACTAGATGATCTTTAACATCCCTTCCAACCCAAACCATTCTATGATTCTATGATAAGTTTTGGGTACTAGAAACCATATTTTAAAAGCTGTTATCCTAGTGTTTCTAAGGACACAAATTGCATGTGTGTATGCTGTGGCATACTTACAACTCACTAATACCTATTTGTGGAGGTAGTGACTTGCCTTTTAGTAAAGCCCGTTGTGGGTATCTTAGATCATACATATCTGTGTAAGCTTCTCAGTGAAAAACAGAATACGTGTCAGTACTAAATATGTTTAAATTGCTTGTTCAAAGCAGATTTATTTTTTCCTTGGATTCAGAAAAATACGTATTTTTATAGATTCTTTATTTAAAGGATTCATCAGTCTGAGATAAACCAACAGACTCCTCCATTCAATTACAGGCTCAAATAATACAGGTAAGTTCTGGAGGGTAAACCCCAACCCAATTAAAGAAAATGCATAATATATGCAAATGAGCATTGTATTTTTGCTTCAGAAATCCTATTCCCTTTTGAAGGGAGGGCAGGGTGAGCCTGCCTCTTGCTGTGGCAGAAGTTGAAGTGAAATTTACTGAGCAAAGTGGGACAGTTGAAGTTTTTTTCCTTCTCATTTTCCATTATGATCTTTTGGTTTACAACTCTTAAGAGCTGTAGCTCTTACAACTCTGCTTCTGGCTGAACTGTGTGAACAAGTCAGTGACTTTATGTTTCTGCAGAGCTGTGTGCTCTTTTCCAAGCAGTTTGCCAGCCACAGCTCTGGGAGATTTTTCCCCATCAGAGGGCCTCCAGACCTGACTTGAATGTCGGTGATTCAAGCTAACAAAGAGGTTGAAACACAGCATGATTGTGATTACAGTCATTAGGACACTGAAAGTTAAAGCTAAAGCTCTAATGTTATGACCACTTTGACCTGAATTTCCGTGAATGTGCTTTGGCTTTTTATTGCGTGGTCTTGTTTCTGCTTATGATGATAGGTACTACAATACGCATTCTTCAGTATTTGTGCAGGTTATTAAAGTCTCCCACATTTGGCTTGTTCTTTATTCTCCTAGGATTTTAATGATAATTTAAAAATGTTTAGTGCTAATATATTGTATGAGAGTTACAGAAAAGACTGGGTTACGGCCCTTTGAATGTAGTTACATTTCAGCTAATTAAATACGTGCTTATGGAAACATACACACAAAATACTAGAGAAATAGAAATGTGGAAACTTTCATCAGGTATCATAGAATCATAGAATCATCGAGGTTGAAAGAGACCTTCAAGATCATCCAGTCCAACTGCCTACCTACATCACCACTAAACCATATCACCCGGTGCCACATCCAGATGCCTCTTGGACACCTCCAGGGATGGTGACTCCACCACCACCCTGGGCAACCTATTCCAATACCCAATCACCCTTACAGGGAAGAAATTTTTAGCTGCCTGTAATCTGAATCTCGCCTGCTGCAATTTAAGGTATGCTGTATCCAAAAGACCATTATATGTAAAATTTATCTTATGTAAAGGTGTATTTAAGTATTTGTGCTTGTTCAGAACATAGACTTCCGTGAAATTAGTTTTTAATGTTAAATCCTATGAGTTAAATCTAAACCTGTCTTTTGGAGCATTTACACCCCAGGATGTGCACATAGGCAGTTGGTGTCAGCACAAGTTACAAGTACATATCAAGGGTGGAACTAGACTATCTTTATGGACACTCTATACCTACCTTGCATGCCTTCCCTACGCTAGTGGGTTTTAAGCTCAACAGTGGTAATGAGAACATTTTGCATTACTTGTGAGCCCTATGATAAACCCATATTAGTTGCTTTTTTGTGATTGGTGGGTTATGAAATGCAAAATTTAACTCTTCTGTGGAGTATGACCCTGATTCCTTGAGCCACAGTCATTGATGAATACAAACCAAGATCAGTTCCCCGGGGGATCTGGTAAGGAAAGAGGTCACTTAAGCCCCTCAGAGATATCTCAGAACACCTCAGAACTATTTCTGTCTTGAAGAACATTTAATTTCCATATCCGTTGATCCAGAAAGAAAATGCCAGACCAGTACAAGTAGTTTTACTGTCACTGGAAAGGTAAACACAGCTAAATTGTAATCAGACCTAATTTAAATGGATTTCAATAGGTCTTATTGTCTTCTTAATTTCTAAAAATTAAAATTTTCTAATGCATTTTCTCTTTTAAAGCATTCTCACCAGTTTCCTTCCATAATAGATAAACATAGGTCTGCCATGAACTAAATTATTTGTTTGCCTTTGTTCCTGTACAAAGTATAACAAATCGCCACACTTCAACTTCAGAATTAGAAAAGTAACCTTTATGATNTAGATGATCTTTCGAGGTCCCTTCCAACCCCTTAGATTCTGTGATTCTGTGAAATCGCCACACTTCAACTTCAGAATTAGAAAAGTAACCTTTATGATGCCATATACCTGTCATTTTTCAACACCCTGTATTGGGGAACAGAATTTTTAGAGGAAAATAAATCATGCTGGATCCAGCAACTCGAAGGGAGGAGCAGATGTTGCTGCTCTGTTTCCCCAGGTCCAACTAGTGACAAGGCTGAAAATGCATTCCCAGCAGGCACGTGTGTGTATCATTATATATACAGTGGATCCCTCCAGCAGCTTGTCTCAGACACTCAGTCTGCCCAGTAGCTGCCTCTGGATCCCAGTCTCCCCAGTTACTGGCATCTGGACATATATGAACCCCCAGGGCTGCAGTCCTGCTCCAGTAGCTGGTGCAGACCATTATCCACAGAGCTGGCTGAGACTTCCCTGACCTCATAACCTACTCCCATGCTCTAACCCAGAGAGACAAATGAGCACTCTCACACCCAGAGCTGGCCTTTGAGGACCCATGCAACTCCCTGGTCCCAGGACACTTCCTCTGCTCACCAGTTCATCCAGTTCAATCTTCACTAGTGATCACACATACTCTCACGCCCAGTTGTGGGCACCATGGCACATGGATGCTCTGACCTGAGGCCTGACCCCCATTGCTGCACTCACACCCCTGCACACACAGATGCACACAAACATATGCACACACAGAGAGGGAACAGAGAGCCCCCACCCAGGAAAGGGTAAGAAAGGAATTAAATAGGAAGATAGGATGGACTGTGCTGGTCAGGCACAGGGCAAGCCCAGAGAAGTGTACTGACCAGCCAACCATTTACACTTTGTCCTCTTTTCATGCCCTTTTTGTCCCCTTGCCCCTCTTTTTTAAGACAATAAATCCTGCAAGCTGTCTCTGTCAGGCCCTCTTCTTCCTCCTTTTCTGCAAGACCTTTTTCATCCTCATACCCAAGTTTAGGCTTGGGTCAGCTTGGAGATACTGGAACTTAAAAGGTTGTGTCTTTGATATTGGTATATCAACAAATCATTGTTTTTGCAGTTCAGTAGACAAAAAAAAAATCCAAAACAAAACAAAGTTTGCTTTGACCAAAACCAAAATTTTGAAAGGTTTTGCTTTAAGTTGAAACAAACCTTTTTATTTGACCTAAAATATTGCATCAAACATCTATAATGAAAGCAATAGAAAGCTGCAATCCTTGTATCCCAAGGAGAAGTGAGAAGAATGATCCAATTTTAAAGCCAAATCTCTGATGCAGGCCTCTTGTTCCTTAGAACAGAACTCCGTCCACCAGGCTACAAGGTATTTTGGGGTTTATCTCCCTTCCAAAGTCTTAATCTGAAGCATACAAATATTCACTGAGATAAACTGATTGACTCAATAATTTATCAGCTAGATGATTTGTAAAGCCAAGCAACTAGATTGATATTTAATCCTTATTCTGTGAAAGAGACCATCATCATCCAGTGAGGCTGGTGACAGTTTATCCCAAACTACCTTAAATTATGGTGGATGAGAAATTCATCACGTGGGTTTGAGTAGTTTCAGAAGATGGAAGGACTAGGAAACCATATGTTTTATATCATGCTAAGTGTAGATAACAACTGCTAGACTATTCTATAAAAAATATCATAGTGTCTTGATTTTTATGGATGTAGCCCTGTGCCACCAGAATTTCTAGAAGAAATTTAGTGAATTTGATGGAAATTTGTTTCACCAACCATATAGAAAATAATCTTCAATATAAAGGTTTAAGTACTTATCCCTCCATTTGAAAGTAGCATGATATGCTTCTATTCATGACAAGGAAATGATAGTTGTCTTAAATCCAAGATATTTGTCTGTATTTATTTTCTGATTCTTACCATAAATTCCACATTCAGCTTTAATCTGTGCTGCTTCTGACTGCTTTGCTGACTGGTATATAGATGTATATAGACATATTGTCTCTTCTGTTTTATTTTATTTCTTATTATAAGGCCTTTGGATCAGAGACTGCCTTCTTCAAATATCTGCATTTAATTCAAGGAAGCATGAATCCTTGTTGAGCCTGTCTATATGACCAAAATAAGAATTGTAATAGGAACAGTAAAACTTTTAAAACATTTTTTTTCTTCTTATGTGAAGAATAAATACTTCCCCAGTCAGAAATGCTTATAAATGGGGGAAAAAAAATCAACATGACTGACTTTGAAGTTTTTGATACTTTAATATTGCATGGTCCTGTTAGCATGCACTGGCACTCACCATCCTGACCATTCACAGAGCAAGCAGCCTGGTCCAGGACCACACTTGAGGACTGATTAAAGAAGTATAGAATGGTTGCACTCCAGTTGTACTGGCCTTTCTTCACAGTTGTGTGAGAAGGCAAGGGCTAGGGTATAGATCAAGAGATTTAAAATTAGATACTAGCACCTGGTGTCTAATATTGAGAGTGCTTATGAGATTTTTGAAGACAAAACTAAATATTTTAGTGGTTTACAGAACAAGAGGAATTTGGGAGGATTTGAGATGCTCAGCTGTGTACATCTTCTGGATCTCTTCTTCCAGATGGAAGTTCTAGTTCTACTGCAGCTCATATCCCAAAGCCTACTCACTGAGTATATCCAAAGCATCTTTACGTAGCAACAGACTAATGAGAGGATATCTTCTCTCCCAAGAAAGAAGTGCTATAGGTCCAGTGCTATTTCTTCTTACCTCTAATTTCCATGCTACTTTATCATTCCTGATATCTGAAGTATCTGAAAAGAAGTGATAAGGGAATGATGCTTAAATGAGCTATGTGTACTTTGGGTCTTTTCCACTCTTAACTAATATGAAGCCAATGAGAAATACTTGAAAGTGTTTCCTACCTTCTCTGGAATAATTCAATGAATCCTAAATGTATTTCCTCACAAAAAGAATTTATGATGAGCTTGTGGGTTGAACCAAAATTTTTCTCATTCTGGCCTGCATTTACAAGTTTGGCTGCAGCCTACACTATTCATCCAAAAATGGAAGAATTGGATTCCCTCTGCATTGTAGCAGGAGAGTGACTCTTACTCAAAGTTTGAGAACAAGTCCTGAGGATATATTCTCCTACTGTTCTGCAAGAAGGACTTTCCTTGATATTAATAAAAGCTTTGTCTGTTCATCACAAGTGGAAGAGGACAAAGGAGTAATTTATATTCTAGTCATTAATTTGCCCACGTGCCTGTTTGGTCACTTTGTAATATGTACACTCAGCTTATAACTTTTATCTAAGAGGGCCTGATTGTATGCTGGTGTTTTCCTGAGGGGAAGATTCAGATACAATAATTCTTATATAAAGTTTGCCATTTTACTTAAAAGAGTACTATAAAATATCTGAACTAAATTTCAGATGTCAGTGCCAGGAAGGCACCTGGTTTTGTAGGGGAATAGATCTGAAAGGACAGGGAAATTGCCCTCCCTTCTGCCTGACTGTTCTTAAGCACTCCAGTAGCTTCTTAGAGTAACTTTCTATCCTGTAGCTTTGTCTCTCTTTTGTCTTGTAGATCTTATAATTAGAAATCAGTGCATTAAATATATTTGAGAGAATCATACAGGTTTTCTGTGAAAACCAACATCCTGAATGTTATTCCACTCTTTTAAGAGCAGTAATAGGCCACATTTAATTAAGAGGATTGAAATATTAAGAACTGATTTTAAAGTACTGACTGTGCACATACAGTCATAACAGGATACAAGAATACTGTGTCAAAAGCCTGATTAAAGTTGCAGTAAATGGCATCTACTGCTCTCTCGTCATGCACAAACGCAGTTATTTTATCCTAGAATGCAATTAATTTACAATACTACGATTAGTAAGTCATAAATTAGAGGTCAGCTGTTGTTATCAACTCAGAGTTGGTCAACCCTACTGACACTTAGGTGAGAGGAAGATGTGCTGGAGCATATTGTCATAAAAGTTGCATCACTAAGTCCAGCTGAAACCTGAGTGGATTGAGCAAGAAGCTCTATATTGACTCCAGGGATCAAGTCTTTAGAGGTAATCTCTGGTGTCATATGGAAAGTCAAGATTTTGTACAAACACCTTGAGAGCAGGTTTAGGTTAACTTGATCTGCACATTTTAATTCTGTAGAATATTCACCTCATTTTCCCCTTCTGCTTGATGGTAACATTTCCAGATGAAACTATACATCTGTGGCCATATTTCGGTCCAGTAGTTTAAAATGTAAACTTACTTAAAAATGGAAGATCATAGTGCCTGAATCCTGGATCATTCTAGACTGAGGAGCAATGTAGGGACACATACAATATTATCTGAATGTACCTCTGGAATAGTGCCATAACTTTGTACTTTAACTACCGTGGTAGAGATCACATGCTAAGCTTTGATATTTTCAGTTGTCCAAAGTAAATTTAAATTAACTTAGTCAAGTTTATGAGTTAACCTATATTAATGTATATTCTGCATCTTTTTTCTTCTTACTCTCTGGAATTGCCTTTTCTTTCTTCTGGGTCATGTTGCAGAAGTTCAGATTAACACAGAACTTTATGAGAACTGCACAAAATAGCCGAATAGCTCCTAAAGTAAATTAATAGATACTTTGTAAAATATTATGTCCTATACTTTCAGTTTAAATCTATGATATTATTTTCTTATTCATTTTACACAGTGGTATTTCCAGTTGTTATTTGTCTTTTCTAATACAAGAATGGAGGTCAGGATGCTTACAGAATGGGGGTCAGGAGTCAGTATAGTTACTGACTTTCATACAGTAAAAAGTATGTAATAAAGCAAGGAGACGTTTGAGGACCCATTGAAGTCATTGGTAAATGTCCCAGTTACCAAATAGGTTCTGTAGTATTTCACAAAACATATCCAGCTTCTAAAAGCTTACTCAGATTATCATGAGCCATACTTGACAAACGTTACTGTTAGAAAATTAATTGCTTTTAGAATACAGACACGCTGAAAAAGGTATGTTAGAATATGGATTTGCCTGTTATTTTCTGAGGAGAGCAGTAGAAGGTCTGTTTATTTTTATTTATTTTTTTTTAATACTGCATAAAGTACTAATCTAGTATGGGATGCACTGCTCACATAAACTATTTATCATTTTCCTGGTCATGTTTCTTTGATTATGAGAATATAGAAGTATTTTAACTTTGGGAAATACATTTGATGTATTTAATTTCATTCTCTGAGGTATTAGTATATTATGTATTAGGTATATATGAGGTATTAGGTATTATATACCTAGCAAGACCAGAACCCT
>VZRW01008830.1:0-15818 GCA_013398125.1 Aegotheles bennettii
CTTCCCCAGATGCAAAACTCTGGTAACTATCATAAAGCAGAGCAGGCACGTACAACCTGCCCTGCTCATGAACAACATGCCAGAAAGAGAACCACACACATCCACTCTCTCCTTGGACTCCTATCAGTTCTGGAGAACATAAAAGCATTTTTCCCCCCAAGGAATAGTCGCTTGCTTTCTACCTTTTACATTAGAACTCAAAGAAAACAGGGCTGAAGTCTAAATGAGCTCTCAAAGCTGAGCTAATCTTCACAGTAGTATTAGAAACCACCTTCTTTTTACAGAATAATTTTCATAGCATTTCCCCCTCCAGCTACACCTTTTGGATGTATAAGGCAATGCCAAACCATGAGAGGGCAGCTGGTTGGCTTAGAAATGGGAAAGTGGGTTTTTTGCATGACAATGAATATGTACTTTTAGGCATACCTGATAACTTTACTTATAGAAGCAGATAACATCAACTGCTTTCCTGCCTGTAAGATGGATACTTACATGAACATTTAAACAAGTGAGAAAATATTTTTACCATGTAAAGGTGGAAAAAGTAAGAGGTAAAGGTAAATATCAAATAAGTAGATAAGCTACAGCTTACAGGGTTAAAAGCCTGGATGCTTACTAAATGTCCTTTTCTTACCATATATAAAGTAACCTTGCTCCTACAGCTAAGTCACTGGGGCAGTGACTCAGAGGAAAGAGCAGCACAGGCTTCTGAACAAAATCCTGAAAATCTCACATCAAACCCCCCTGTAACTCTAAGACTCCTTAGCTTGAGAATCTTTACTGACCTGTGACCCAGAAAGGTCAGGCTACTCAGTGCAGCTATCTTTATTCTGAACCTAAGTCATGAATTAAAATATCTAAGGAGGATTACTTTACGCTGCAAGGTTAATCAATGTATCTATCCATCTTGTCAGGTTCAGCAACAGTTGTTTCAGTGGCTGTGTTCAAAGTCAGCCGACCGCCATCCCTGATTAAGTCATGCTTGGCTTTTGATAAACCTGCACCGAGCTGCAAAATTCAAAGTGCTGGGCTCAAAGTCACAAGGTGATACTGCACCGTGCTAAGCAGATTCAGGGAGTTTGGTCCCCTTATCACCAGCATGACAGAGAATTCATTTGTAAGAGAATTTGTTCAAATAGATTTAAGACACTAGTCTTCCTCTATAATCAATGGAGGGAAACAAGTTTATCCAAGGGATAGGGCAGAGCTGGAGCCTCACTTACAGACACCTGGCAGAACCCATCACTGCTACTGTGACTCTACCATCTAAGATTCTAAGATTCCTCCTACATCAGGCATCTTGATTATCCCCAAAATCCTTACTTGAAGCTTGTCTTTTAGCTGATGAAATTCAGTGCCTGTTATAAGGTACCTTGTAACTTCCAAAAATGGGCTCCAAATCTAGAATGATTAAACAGGATGCTAAGGCAGATGATCCTAAATTTTTTTTTCACCTCTTACTATAATACATTGTTTAAAAATCAAATATGTTACTTCAAGGTAATTAAACTGCAGGTTTTTTTCTCTTAGTGGTACAGATGACCTTCATGTTTATTAAAGACATGAAACTTTCAGTTTAAATATAGATCTAATTATACTTACTTTCAGAATTTTAAATTCCGGTATATACATTTACCAGAACAAGTTTTACATGGTACAGGCACTAATACTGCAGAAGTTTCAAGCTTTATACAGAGAAACATAAGAAAAAACATTAAAAGCATGGACAACTTTTCCTGGAGTCTCATGACTTGTTCATCTTTCCCAACAACCATTTTTGATTTAGTAACATGACAACACCTTAGGACCTGCAATCAAGAACCTAAAGAAGCAGCACCACTGTTGGCAGCCAGCATGTGTAACTAACTCCAGCTTTTATCTTGCATGCTACCATACCACACCACTGCAGAAGTGTGAGGTTATTGTTTTAGTGCTGTAAGATAGTCAAGGCATAGCAGAAAAGACTAGAATTGGTGAAATGCACGACAGTCCATTCACACACTCCCCATACCATGTAAGGTCTGTATGCATGATCTTCTGGAAACAATATAAAACAGTATGCAAAAAAGTAATTACAATATAGACCTGCGAGTACTATGGCACGGTTGTTACAAGACAACATATATGCTAAAGAAAAAAAAAAGACAGCTCTTTTCTGGGGTTCTGAACACAACTTTATCACATATCAGCATATCACAATTTAGAAGACTTTATTGCTATCAAATAGTCCAAAATCTTAGTATTTTCAAATCATCAGTAACTTGGAATGACAACAGCTGGAAAACTGCAGGATAGAGTGAGATTCACTGGCCCATCATTCTGCAGAAACTTGTCTGATGCTTCTCCACACTTGCTTTAAAGGACTGACATTATCACCTCATAGCTATGGAATCCACACTTCTGTAATCCAAACAAAAGGGTTGTTGATGCCCATCCCATTCGGAAGTACTCTTGAACAATTTAACACCTGCAGATTGATCCCCTCCTCATTCTAAAAGAAGCTTTACAAAAAAAAAACCCAAAAAACAACAAACCACCAAAAAATTATTAGCAATACTCCATATTTTGCAGGATGTGTCTTTGGATATGGGTTCAATGGCACGTATTGTAGTACAGAAGATGCATTAGCATAATCCACCTTAACCCCTCGAGTTACAGGTTAAGATGTTTTTAAAGAAATATATTATTTTAAAGCAGTTTTATTGAGTTTATTTCTCAAGATTTGCTTTAAAACTAACAATTGAGAAGATGCTAACAATAAATCAGGGAAAACAGAGCAGCATTATTATTTGCTATCCCAGGGAAAAAAGACCACTCTAGAGCCACATGACAACTCTAAGACCAAAAAACTCTTACATGCAACTAAAACATAGCTAGCCAGAACCCAAAAAAATTTCACACTTACAGAACATTAAACAGGACAGGCTCACATTTTGTTCATTCTAAAAGTCTTGATGTCTCAAACATCCTTTTAAAAATAGGCAGACAATAAATATATATTTCATACGATAGATAGCACCTGCCTGTCCAGACTGCTCATCCTGTGCTGGGGTTTATGTCGCATGCCATTGGAAGGGTCAGCATTAATTATGTTAATCATTCAACCATTTTCAGTATTAAAGTAAAAAAATTACATATATTTTAGGGCAGTTTTAAAATAATACAACACTTCAACAGTGCCATCTTTTGGCAGCTGGGATGTATTTCTGCTCAACACGCAAGATAACGTCTGATGAGAATACAAACTGCCAACCCTCTTATAAGCTATTCAAGAAAGAAAACATGTCAAGATGCATTTGTTTTTAGCCTCACTCCTATTCTTTTTATTGACTAAAGATATCACACATGTCCTTTGTCCTCTTACAAAAGCCCACATACAACATGCTAATCTGGCCTGCATGTTAAAGGTAGGTTGTTTTTTTTCCTCTTTTTTCTCCAAACCAAGTCAAAATGATAAAGAAATTCCTCCTGTGTCAAAATACCAATTTCTCTAATACTTTGTGGTGGTGACAGAGGTGCACAGCAGACAGAGACACTAGTTCAAGTAATCTTTTCATACCCCAAACCATGTACTCCCTCTGCCCCCTCCAAATAAGCTTTGGTACTGTGGAGAGACACTGCAGTTCATGGTGGCAACAGGAGAAACGTGGTGAACTGGGGTTTTTTTCAGCATTAGATTGAACTATAAATAAAAGTAGACACAGCCACCAAAAAAACCCCAAAACCAACAAACACCATATACCAAAAAACCTACCCTGGTCTGTTCTAGCCAAAGTTTGCCCCAAAAATTCTGATAACATTTCTGTAGAAAAAAATTTTAAGCCTTCTAAAGCAAAGGCTGAACCTTCAGTTTAAGATTATTCATCCTTTTTATTTTTACTTTATTATTACTCATCCTTTTAACACACAGCTATGAGATATCCTTCACAATAACAGAACTGCAGTGCCCTTGCAATGGTAACAGATTGGTTTATTCCCTGTTCTCAGATTTTAGAGCCACATGTGCCAGTGCAATACTAAAGAATTTTGCTTCCATTCTCTCTGTTGCAGCTGCCTCACACATTCACATGCTGGGTTTCTGCATGCTCAGTATCACCAGCAGCAAGGCTGTTTCTAGCTGGCCAGCCTCCAGCAGCCAGAATTAACATCCACTTCTGCTGTGACGAATCTTCAATCCTTCCATTGTTTCTGTCACCCCAAAATTACCTTCGTACCTTATGCACCCCCAGAGGTTCATCCCTCTTCCCAACTTAAACTTATTTACAAGAAGAAAAAATATAGCCCAAGCAGAACCTTCCCAGCTACAGAAAGGAGAAGGAAAGACCTTTGAAGCCCACTACCGACTTTGCCACACAGCTTTAGTGTTTTTCCTTACACCTTATGGAACACACGTATACACACAAAGGACTGAAAGTATTCAATTTTAAATCTGTGATCCCGAAACAACTGCCTAGCTGCTGGGTAGCTTACTTGTTTATTTGTGTATTTATTTATTTATTCAATAAACTTTGTTTTGCAACATATTGTAAGGGACTTGATCCACTTGATCCGTAGGTTACTCACACGCTTAAGGAATGGGGCAGTACTTAGAATCAGAAGCTATTTGAACATCTCTGATGGAAGGTAATATGGAGCCACAACAATGGCCACAGCACTCCCTCTTTGTGAAGAAATTCAAATCAACCATGAATCTAAAAAGCTCAGTAAAATTAGTCATACCTCCAGCAATATAATCAACAGCGTTCTGGGGAATGGCACAGCACAAACATGCCACATTTAAACATAAGAAATTAGAAAAAAAATGAAGCTCCCTGTTCAGGCAGCAGCTATCTAACTGCTGTTAGGTATCTAACTGCTTTCATCTGGAGGGGCAAGAATGCACAGAGAGGCAACGTGCTTTGGGCAGCAAGACACCCAGAACAGCACTCCCAGTTTGCAGCCTGGGGCTGGGAGTCTATATAAACAACCCAGCTTTTCCGAGATGGAAAATGGTTAAAGGAGGAATCATGCACACAAGCCACAGAAGATTTGTTAGTCCAACAGTTGCAATCCTAACAAATTCCCAGGGGAGCTAATTTACTAGAAGGTTACAGATAATGAGTGGACTAAATGGTCTGCTACAGAGGAGCAAGAGGAAAAATTCCAGGGAAAGAGATGAAAAGCAGTGCAGAGAAGCAACCCTCAGTGCAGTTTCCAAGACTTTCCCATGTGCCTTCTTTCCCTTCTCCACAGAAAACGGCTCCCACTTCACTTACTCCCTCAGCTCACCTCTCCCCCTCTAGTGCTGCAGTTCAGAATTCCCTCAGGTCACTCCAAAATGTCCCTGAACTTCAGTCTGATATGGAAATCTGTGGCACAGGATGGCTGCCATATTTCTTAATCTCCTTTCTTAATTTCTTTCTCCCTTGTGCTTCTCCTTCTCCCATGGCACTGAGCCTTGCCATGCTTTTCATGCCAGACAGTAAACAAACTCAAGCAATGTCTATGATGTGAGAGTCACTGGCTCTCCTTGCCTTTGCAATGAACATTAAAGGCTGAGATTTTTTTCACGGGTAGCACACCACAAACAAAACCGAAGCACTTTGGGCAGGACAACTAGCTAACTGTGAGTATGTTCCTTTTTACTTCACCATTATATCCCCACGTGCTGCAAAGGCTCCTGTCTTAATCAAAGCAGAAATGGTACAGTGGTACCATATATTGGTACCCAAACTATACAATATATATGTATTTATAGAAAATAATTTTTGCCTTCACTCTACAACAAAAAAAACCCCACCACAATTAAGAGCACACAATTCCTCTTCTAGGTACATGCGGAAAACTCAACCTATAATTGAAAACAGAGGTGACACTGGATGCAGGAGAACTATTAGGGTTTTTATAGTAAATCACAATATTTGCTACACACTTATTTGAAAAAAGACTATTTTTCAGCACATACCTCTATTATGAAAAATCTGTGTGTGTATATATATATTCTATGAATCCATGTCACTAATTTTCACATACCAGAGAAAACAGAGCAGCTTGGAACTTAAGGATTGTTATATTTGTGTCCTACATCTTCACCAAAAGTTTTAACATTTATTCTAAGTAAGATATATTTTCAAAGGTCTGGACTTGAGAAAATAAAGTGGGTCCTGTGGCACGTAGATTAACCTTTGGAGACTTAGGATGCCAACTCTACCTGATGGCTTAAGGGAAAATGCCAATCTCATTTTACTTCCCACGTGTGCAGATTGGTAAACCACCATACAGAGCAGCTGCATGATCAGCAGTCTCTACTTTGGAGAAGCCCAGGACAGAAGCAGCAAGACAAACACAAATCAAAAGCTTTATGAAGCTGCTTGCACGACACATGGTTATTTACATACAACACTGATGCTTCAAGTACATTTTAGTTCAGAAAAATAAGTTCAGAACATTTGGGTTGAGGTTTCTTTATTTATCTCTCCAAGTAAAAACATGTGCACAAGCCCCCTATCTCCCAAACTATTCAATGAGAAAGAAAAAAACCAGAACCCCAAACTTCTGGTAACCTTTTCTTGAAAAAGATCAGCAGTTTCCAATATCACATTATGACTGATTTCCAAAGGAAAAAATTTCTTTGTACAGAGGGAAACATTAATTTTAACTCAGTATTGCACTCCATTGCATAGGGTTTGTAAGAGGAGACATGGATGTTATACAGAACCAGACATAGTTCCTTAAAAATCATTACATTTGTAATTGAAACACTTCATTAACTAGTAAGAATAAAAGGTTTTCTATATTTCTCCATCCAAGTTTAATACTTCAACCTGAGTTTTGAAAAATGAGAATACATACAAACTCAAAAGAGATCAACTAGGAACATGAGCATTTTGCATGGCTTATTTTGCCACCAGTAATCCAATGCACAGAATATTCAAGGTCCTTCAAACTTCTCCTGCACCCCAAATTCCTCCAAGTCTCTTAGCTTTGTGTGTGCATGTCTTCGGGATTCAAAACAATCTCCCTTGTAGCTAACTACTAGGGAGAAAAAGAGGTGAAAAAGGGAAGTCAGCCAATATATGTCTTCTAAAGTTAATCTGAGCTCCTGTGGACCAGAACTCCATTAAACATCAATTAGAACTGCTTAATTACTGAGAGATGTTGTGTACAGAAGAGTTACGGTAATCCGAATGCCTTTGCTGTGCTTTCTAAATTGTATCCTGCTGGATTTACTTTCAGCTGAACCCTAACATAGTTTCTTTCAGCTGCAGGAACTGGCCTACAAATAATTACAACATCCGTAACAGTTTCACTACTAAGTTATTACGCACTCAGCTTAACCCAAAATTTAATTTCTATCTGAGAACTGATAACATTGGTAAATTCACTTAGGGGAACCACTGCATTCTGTGCTAGCATTCAGTACCAGGAAATGAACATGCCTTCTGTACTTTGCAATTTGTTTTCTGCATGAACACTCTAAATAATAACAAGATTTGCAGTGTGTTCTTGGATTATAGCACTCAGCAGGGATGCTTTGGTTTTGGTATTAACAATCATTACAGTCTCAATTTCCTTCAAATCAGTGGTGCCCTCACTGCTTTTAAAATTTGCTGTTCAGCATTTATGCCATTTATTTACATTTCAGATTTTATTCTGATCGAAGTAGGAAGACCACTACATCAGTTTCAACACTTCTTTAAGATATTTATTCTCTGAAGCCTCTACGTACTTAATAAACTACACTGTATTGCAAAACAAATTTCTCCTTCCTTCACTTCCTCTCTGATATCCTCAGCCTTCCCTCCAAGTTGATCTGCTAAAAAACAAAACCAAACAACAAAACAAAAAAAAAGTGCAAGATGAAACAAACCCAGAAAAACATATTACGAAGAGAAGCATTTCCTTGAAGAGGGAATCCCAAATTTTGGGCTGAATGTCACTTGATAGAAATTAAAATAAAACTCCCCTTTATATTTAATTCTTCTAATTTTTGTGTTATCCTGAATACTACTGCTAAACTGAAACAATGTTTGGCCCTTATACTTCAAGCTTCATCTTCAAATCACATGACATTTCTTACACTCCACAGCAAAACTGCTGGGATCCAGCTTTATACTTATTTTTGTTTCATAGATATAGGAACCAAGGTGAGAAATGCCCATGAGCACAAAGCACCAGGTAATTTGAATAGATAAACCAGAGGTAGCTCTGCATGAGCTGACCCACATTAAGATGTAGTATGGCTGGATTAATGTAGGTTCAGCATTCCTGATTACTGGAAGTTTAAGAGACAGGATTAAAACTCAATTTTTATTTATAATTATGCACTTTAGCCAGGGTATCTAGGGTTATCTAGGGTAACATTCCACAATTTCAGTTTCACCCAACTTCCAATGCATTTGCATGAATCATTCAGCCTTTCCTGGTCTCATTTTATCACTTCCTTTTTCCTTTTCACACAGGATCTGACATGTCTTTAGTATTGGAAATTAATTCTATAAGTCATCAGATAAAAGGAGCAATAAAAATAGAGTGGACAGCTACAACATTTACTAAGTATATGTGAAATACTTTACCCAATAACGCTTGTAATACCTAACCCTTGAACCTAATAAACCTCCTCAAGAAGGCTGAGGAGAGACCTTATCGCTCTCTACAACTCCCTGAAAGGAGGCTGTAGCAAGGTGGGTGTTGGTCTCTTCTCCTAAGGAAGAAGCAATAGAACCAGAGGAAATGGCCTCAAGTTGTGCCAGAGGAGGTTTAGATTGGATATCAGGAAAAATTTCTTCATGAAAAGGCTGTAAGGCACTGGCACAGGCTGTCCAGGGCAGTGGTGGAGTCACCATCCCTGGAGGTATTGGAAAGATGTGTAGATGTGGTGCGTGTAGATGGACATGGTTTAGCGGCAGACTTGGCAGTGCCAGGTAAATGGTTGGATTTGATGATGTTAAAGGTCCTTTCCAACCAAAATGATTCTATGACTCTATGATTTCATATGCTCCAAAACATTTTAAAAGACAAAAGAATTCTCGTGAACATAACAATAGATTGGTCAATCTACAGAACTACTCAGACCTATGTTTAGCAATGAAATTGAAATTACCATCCTTCTAATTCAGTTTACACATCAAAAGTATTTTGTCCTTAAAAATCTAATTCTTATTGCTGTTGCTATAGTGAAGTATACATTCACAGCAGCAAGGTTCTCTTTTTGATTTAGGAATAATTCAATTAAATATGATTTGGGCTGACAGGAATGTCTCCATTTTTAGAGAAACAAGGTTCCTGCTGTCATGAGCTCTCCTTTTCAGGATTACAATCTGGAATGATTTATGTAAATTCTCAAAATTTCTCTGCATGATATATGCTTTCTTTTGGTAGGGGTTCACAAATTGGATTTTATATGTCAAATATTGAAAAGGGAAAACTGAAACAGGTCAGTACTGTAAATGTGATTGATTTCTTCAAAGGAAATGGGTGACATGATGCATTACTGCAATAAGATACTCATATTTCTGTTATAAATCACAGGCTTCTGCCAGGCCTTTTTCAACAGGAAGTCATGCAAAATGATCTTGAAGTGCTGCAATGGGAACTTTCCATGAAAACTTTCTTTTTTATAATATGTTATTTTTCCCTCAATTTGCTTTGACAGATGGACTTCAGGCGTGACTGTTACTCTGCAGAAACCACTCAAGTCTAGAAGGTATTATTGGGAAGTCACGGGGGTTTTTTTCCCAATGAGAAAAACTGTCGAGTTTGATATGCTTCACAAATGCTAACCCATGGCTGGTGTTATTAAAAAGTGTAACACATGACGACCTTGGTTTGGATTATTGGGTGGATGTTCTTGAAAACTAAACAGACAATGCTCTCTGCCCAACCAAACCCAACGTTCTTTTACTTTTTTAATCTATCGATTGTGATCAGCAGCCTTTCTGTGCTACAAATAGTCAAACTGGTATTAAATTCAAGCAGCATGTATGAATGTGCAATAGTGGACCAAATCTTTCCATATAAATAGCCCAGAAAGCAAATTCTGCAGCAGCATTAACTAATGACCTAAGTGACTTTTGGTAACCAGTCCTGACTTACAGCTCAGTTATCCAAAAGACTGCAACAAAGAACTGTGAAGGACAATTCGGTGAAGAACAAAAAGGTGCTTGGGGAACAATGCCCAGCTTGGCAGGTTACAGAGTATTCTCACAAATAGTTAAAAAAACACTATTAAAGATTATACGTGTGTTTTTGCTTCAGCTGAGGAACAGATCTGCAACCATTTTAGCTGTGTCCACCAAAAATATTCCAGCATGGTACCAGATTGTTCCGAGTCATCAGAAAATGGACATATATGTGAATAAGTGAGTTAAGAGGACCACACAGCAGTATGGTAGTAGAGGACCTAGGCCTCACTGCTTATAATGCTCCATACAAGCTTCCATATTCACATTAACCTAGATCAACTGTTTATTCTAAAGAGCATTGCAACATATTCTTCACATTCTTTCCACACAGTGAAACCTGGTTTTGGTTATTAAACATGACAAATCTTGCCCCTGTGTCATATTTATTAATTATGAAAAGCTCCTTTAATAGCTTTCCTTTGCAGTTCTTACCTTAGCAGCTGGAATTGTAGAGACGATAACTCCTTCCTTTGTATTAGCCTGAGGGTAGCTTGATGGGTATCAGAAGAGAATAGCCAGCTTCTGTCATTTGAACAAGGAGCATCAACCAGTACCTACACAATAAATAAGAGCAAATAAGAAAATTCACAGTAAAGATACTCACTTTCTGAACACTGTGTGCCAAAAATCTACCCAATTTACTTTTGCAAACACTTAGAACACCCTTTTTCATTTTCCATTTTAGAGGCAAAAATGATTTAATTACTATTTTGAGATGTTTTTGTGGAGTTACCAGGGGTTGGAGATAAGAAATCTCTGCTCTGAAAGTAACCTCTACCTGAACAGGTCTCACTTGTTCCCCGCTTCCTAATTACACAGAACACAGCTAAGAACACAGCT
Source organism: Aegotheles bennettii (assembly GCA_013398125.1). Taxonomy (NCBI): domain Eukaryota; kingdom Metazoa; phylum Chordata; class Aves; order Caprimulgiformes; family Aegothelidae; genus Aegotheles; species Aegotheles bennettii. The sequence continues at coordinate 11,004 of VZRW01008830.1, forward strand.
ACAAGGTCTTCAGAATTCCCTACCCAGGGCTAAATGGGTAACATCATCTAACACATGAATAAATGCACAACAGGCTTCATGAAGTGATTCCTGAGGCTCTGCAGATCTTGTAATAACCTTGGTTCCCCTTGATGGGTCAGATATTTTTATGGGAGCCAAAAAAAAAAGAAAATTAAAGAGAGCAGCATAGGAAGACAAAGAAGCAGAATGCAGAAATATAATTTGCTAATAAGTAATAATGTTACCTTGTCATATAATTCAGGCTTAAGATCTCCAATCTCTCTACCATCCAGTTTAGAAACCGTTATTAAGTTAATCAGAGGATCGGGGATGAAGGATTCTATTGTCTGTTTCAGCCATCTTGACCTCAAATCATCATACTCATTACAGTGAAACTGACCTTAGAAAATTTAAAAAAATGAAGTAAACACCCTAAAATAAGTCTTTATGTTTTTTTCTGTTTTGGTTTGTCTTTTTTTTTTACAAATATAAGGAGCTACACCAACTTCAGAAGTTACACTGCTTAGCCATGACTGCCAGAGTTTACTCCTTATATACTTATGGTATTGCACATTTTGTAACACTGCTGAAATTTTATAAACCCCAGTAAATTTCAACAAGCTCCTACAGCGCAACTATAAATATTTACCAGCAAATACTGTAGCAACAGACTTCCATAGTGTAACAAACTTTAAACTTTATCCATATCCAAAGATGAGTGCTAAGTGAATGCATTACTGGGCTCCTTGAGCCATTGCCTAAATTAAGAACATGTCTCTTAATAATTAATGAATTGTCTTTTAAACAAACATCAGTTTTGTGTATCCTAAGTTGAGCAGTCCAACCCCTTATTTATTTGAAATTTAAACTAGAAGAGTTTTAATAAAAGCCTTTTGGTTGCACTTGCTTTTAATAATGTCAACAGAGCAGTTTCCCCTTCAGAAGAAACACTGCTGTTGCTTGTACCCAGGCCAGAAACACAGTATGATATTTTTTTCTCTTAGTCCTGTTTTCTAATTTAATAAAATTATAATCTAATAAAATATCTATTTTCATGTCTCCACAAGTTATCCCACACCATGTTTGCCATACACAATATGGTTGGTACACCTTGGCATTCACTGAGGTGTATTAAAATCAACTTCCTTCAACCTTACGTTCTCAGCAATGACTTGGTATCTTCAGAAGCAGCCATAGGATAAAAGCAGTTTTAAAAGGGCAATTCTCATTTAATTTACCTCACTGCATCACCTTATTTTCTAGAAGAGGGAGGGAGAACCAATGTAATCAAGAGGTGCAGCTGGTTATAATGGTCTCACCAGTAAGAATGTAAGGTGCCCTGAACAACTTGAGACATCTTGAGACAATTACTACCCAAGCTGACATATAAACCTGGGAACAGCAATCACAGCTTGCTTTAACTCCCTGGCCTGGAAGAACTGAGCTGCTGCTTGCTGTTGCCTTCTAAACACAGCGACTGTCTTAGTGCCCTTCCACAACACAGCTTACTAAATACTGATACAGACCAATTCCTCATCATAAGCCTTCTCCCTCTGCCTAGATCTCGCTACATTTAATTTGTTATGATCTGTTTTACACCAGTACATTTAAATTTACTTACCCTATTTGCATAGCACTGGCCAGAGAGGTACCAGACGAAAAGATAAAAAAATAATAGTGCAAGTATTCCAAGATCACAGATTACTTACTTCCCTGTGCCAACAAATCTATGTGATTTTAAGTAACTTCTTGAGAACTAACAATAAGGTAACCAGCAGAGGAAGAAAAACATAGAGCTACTTCAATTTTGTCTGTCAGTCTGTAGTTAACCTGTATTTAAATAACTACTTCATTTTTCATCCTCTTTTAGGTAAACAGACTTCTTAAAAAAATCTTACTAGAAAGCACGGAACTACTTGGAATATAAACTGTTTAGTTTTTTGCCCCCAGTCCAAATCTTGTACAGCGTGCACAACTGAAACAGCCCAGGCATAGAGCCAGGGATCAGCTTCTAACAGCACCTTGATATGTTACCTGGACAGGCACACTGCAGTACAGCTACTGATTTACCCCCTGGTGCAGCACAGAGATCCAAAACATCTTCCCCATCTTTCACTTCTAACGCCAACACCGGCAGCAGTGAAGCAGCGTTCAGCAGAAAATACTCTTTCAGTTTACCAGCCTGGTGTTTTTGTGCTGGGAATTTCCCAGGAGTTCTCCTGACGTAACACTTCAGTGATGCTGGAAGATAGGGTAAAGGTCCTTGGAAGGCAGGATGATATCCCTTCACACGCAAGGTGTTCTCCAGCTCAGGAGATCCACTGAACTTGTTAAGCAGGATGGCGTATTGCCAGCACAGCGGGTGTGTGAGTACATCTCTAGATTGAAAAAAGGCAAAGTTATTTAGTAACATGGCAAATAAAATGAGCTTTCCTTAGTGTAGGAAGCCTTTTCTTATGTCAGGGTAACAATCTCACCATTAGATGATTCTGGTATAATCAAAAAGGCATAATTTTTATTTGCTACAATTAAGAAAAGTATGTGGGAAAATAATTTTAAATAGGAAGTCAAGCCACTGTTTTCCCTAATTGCTGCATTTAAAACACTAACTTCTTATACAACTGTTATCTATTTTTCCTAATTCTTTAACAAATTACTATAGAAGTTATAAATTATGAAGCGTAATACTCTTCCTGACTATGAAGTAGTTCCCTAGGGACAAATAACATCTGTAATATTAGTTGTAAAAAAAAGAATCACATTGGTTTTGCAATGGTTATTGCAGTCAATGCTGTAAAATGCAGTTTTTAGAATCACAGAATTATAGAATCATTTAGGTTGGAAAAGACCTTTCAAGATCATTGAGTCCAACCATTAACCTGACACTACCAAGACCACTGCTACATCATATCCCCAGGTACCACATCCACATGACTTTTAAACCCATCCAAGGGTGGTGAAGTGGTTTGGTTTGGTTTTTTTTACAAGTGTTCTTTTCTAAATTTCCTTTTATATTCTGCAAACCTTGGGCCAGAAGAACTTAAACCAAACTATATTCCTGGAAGACAGTCAAAAAGCAGTGCTTATAGGAACGCGTTTGTTAGTATTTCAATTCATTTTTTCAGACCTTTCTTACATGGATTTCCCCATTTTATATTTGAATTCCTCTCCATATTTTTTCATTTAGCCTCAAAAAATACTCCTTGGGAATATCCACTGCCTAAAAGGGAAATACACACTGATCCAGCCTAACAGATTTTTTAAGCTGATTCACTTGGAAGAATGCTGTATATTATGTCTTCTGTTTTTTCTAACAACAATGCAGACACTTATTTTAAACTACTTTTTAATCCAAACAGGCTAAACCAAAGAGAGCACTCAGAGGAATCACATGGTTTCCAAGACTCTGATCATGCAAGATGCCTTTCCCTTCAAAGCAACGTGGCACTGATCATGAGAGCACTCCTCATGCACTTCAGGTCAAAGTCACCTGCTTTTGTTTGAATTCCTGTTGAAAACAGGTAAGCTAAGCAGTGAGCTCCTCCAGAAGGGCTCTTCTGCCAGCTTTCCCATGAATGACAACCACCAGCTAGCAGGGAAGGGAAGATGTCTTCTCTCCATATGACAGCCAGTGCTTTAGCAGCTGTGTGATCAAGGCCCAAATTTGATACCATTTTCCATGCTTGTCATTAATATTCTTCTAATGGATTAAATCAGGGGATGTACTTCTCTCCTAAAATCTTTGTCCCAGCCTCTCAAGATACTACAAAGCTGTAGAAGGAAACCCCTAACAGCAGCTGTTAAGTATAAAGGGACCATGTTTTTAGGAAACAGTCAGCGAACACATGTCAGTCTCTTCACGGTGCATATGCAGAGAGAACAGAAACTTCATTGCACTCAAAAGAATCATGTCAAGGAAAAAAATAAAAACTTCCAATTTTCAGCCTTCTGTTCTTTTACACTTTCACACTAGTTCTACACTGAAAATAAATGTAAGCAGTTGTTACAGTCCATGACTCTTTCAAACCTATTTTATGAAGCTTTGAAAAACTTGAAAAAACAACAGAGCCTCTCCCACTCCCCAAAACAACAGACCTGACACTGGTCCATGCATCTCCCAGTTCCACTGTGTACTGCTTCTCAAAATGATCCAGGACAACTTGACAAATCTGCTTTTGAGGTTTTCCTTTTGTTTTATCTTCCAGCTTCAGAGAAAGGAGGAAAAAAAGAGAAGTAGTAAAAATAAACAAATGAAACTCTCCCTTGTTCTCACTAGAACTATTAAAAGAACATTTTATCCATTTAAAGCAACTTAGTAACAGTGCTATTAGGACGCTCAATTATTAAGGTCACAACACACAAGACATCACAGAAATTTCAGAGTACAAACAAGTTAAGCTAGCTGTCACGAACTGAGAAGGCACAGGCAAAATTTTAGGGTATTACTGAGAGGACCCAGAGAGGGGGTGGAGTTTAGAACCCTTTGTGAAAGGGGTCCAGGGCAGGGAAAACCGAGGGATCCTTATTCCCTCTCACTTCCTGCCGAACTCTATAAAAAGCCAGGAAAACCAGAAGTTTCTTCCTGCTCTTCTCCTTGCCTCCTCACCACATGAAGATGTCCCGGAGAGAGGAAGGAATCTCGCCCTTTGCCATCAGCTCACCACGTGCTCTGCAGAATCCAATCCATCGGGTGCTGGGAAGAGCTTTGGACCCTTTTCCCTGCATTGGCTTTGCCGTGGGAGATTTTTTGGGGACTTTCATCAGCCATCATCGGAATCGGGTTTTGTACATACTTGTGTATCTTGTTCCTCTCCC
>VZRW01008830.1:16786-67217 GCA_013398125.1 Aegotheles bennettii
CGCCCCCGGGCGGCGGAGAGGGCGCAGCTCCGCTCGGCCGGCCCTGCCGCTGCCTTCCCCTGTGCCTCGGCCGCTCTGGTTCGTTGGGTTCGGTGTTGGTTTCCCGTGGAGGCCGCGCAGGGCCGCTCTGCCTCTCCAGGGGAGCAGCCAGGATCACACCCTGGCTGCACCCGCAGTTGAGGGGCTCACAACGCCGGCCCTCGCCCGCACCGCTGCCCTCAGGCCTCGCCACCCCTCACTCCAGGCTGCCCAGGGTGGTGCCGGGCTTGGCAGCTGCTGCTCAGCCCCACGACAGCCTCCTCCAAACCAGGCTGGAGCCCAGCTCTGGCTGAACCTGCTGCCACGGCGAGGAAAGCGGGTGGAAACGTGGTGGTTACTCACACAAACGCCTTGCACACTTTTTCAGATAACCCCTTCTCCAGGAACAGTAACCAGGGGAACCACCAAACCCCAGTTTGCCCACTGTAACCAGTTCAGCAGCACTGAAACCTGAGGCTGCCAAGATTCCCGGGCAGTTCCTCTTCTGACGGCTTTGCTTGGGCAGGAACACAGAGCCCTGCAGACCCCTCCCGTGAGAGTAGGCGTCTGGCTCTGTTGGCCACCCCTTGCTGCAGTCAGGACAGAGTCACCACAGACCCTCCCTCGCTCAGAAGCTCCCTTGTCCATCAGCATTTGCCAACTCCTTCGTTAAGAGGTTTTCCTGTGGAAACCACAAGCCTGTCCGATGGTGGTGTCAGGTCATGGCTGCCCACGCAGCTTCTGCGCCCCGAAACCGGCCTCTGACATCCAGGCTGGAAAGGGGTGCAAAGGTTAAGGCAGCTGTGCTAGCAGATAGATAAATATTTGAGTTTCAGGCACTGACTAATGAAGACTGGGAATGTTTATGCAAACCTCGAACAAATTGCCCTCAAACCTGAAAGCTTAAGCAACACGTTTCGATCAGGGTCCTGACAAGGAGCCAGGACGTCAAATGGAGGCCTCCTACATACCCCATGTGAAAGGAAACCAGAAAGTCTGTTTGATAAATCAGTTGTACCCACAGATACAGAACTAAACTGGTGTAAGAATCACAGAATCACAGAATCCTAGGGGTGGGAAGGGACCTCGAAGGATCATCCAGTCCAACCCCCCTGCCAGAGCAGGGTCACCTACAGTACATCACACAGGAACGCATCCAGGTGGGTTTTGAATGTCTAAGAAGTACAGTTCTCTGTGGTTTTAATTCTTCCAAGACCAGTAACATCCAAGAAAATACATACAATGATGCGATTTTACTGTACCACAAAAAAGTGCACCGAATGAGTCCCCTTCCCCCAAGCCTACGGCTATATTCCACTTGTAGACGGTGCCATCAGCGTCTCTTACTGTGTCTGAAACCAGTAAGATTTGCAACACATCAGAGGTGAAGAAAGGACTTAAATTAACAGTTTGTTCACTAGCAACACCACCTTCACAAACAGATGAACTGCAGTGAAACTAAAATGCAACTGCGACCCGTATCTCTCTGGTGTGCTGCTGAAGAGATGGGTTGACTCTGGGGGAATTAACTTCATTACATTTCAAAAAGCAGGCTACTGTTCCTCTTAATACAAAGCAATTGAAAATTACCCTAATGCTGTCATCGAAGCAACTACACTTGCCATGGCAGGTGACCACACGCGTGCCTGGATGCCCTGTTAAACCACAGGCTGTATCCCAGTTCTCCAAAGTCCATTGTATCTCCACAACTCCACTACAACCTCAGTCCACAATTCCCTTAAGTGAATATATTTCCCTTAAATGCAGCCTACCTTATTTCAAACTTGTGTTTTCTAAGCATGTCCTTGCATTCAGGAAAGCAACGGACAAGGACACAGTGTATGCCTTATTGTCCCCCGATAATTTCAGAGTGGAGGATGGCTGAAATGTCCTAAAATTAGCGAGTTAATATTCAGAAATATCACCACAAGCACATCAACATCCCCCAAGCCTAACAAACAAGAAAAGATAGGTTGTTGCTGTGACTTTCACTCTTCAGCTTCAGGTGTCCACGGTTTCGTGGAGCAAGCACAAATTGTGAGTCTTCACCAGTATTGTGTAGCAATTCAGAAATATACAAGCAAACACTATTATCTGTGTTTGTTATATTAAGAGAGACTTAGCAAAAGCTTGCTAGGTTTTATGGAGATCAAAGTCATGGAGGACACAACTTTTAGGATACAAAATATGTAGATTAGAAGATAATGTAAATTAACACTATTGAGATATAGCACTCTTTGGGAAACTTAGTTAAGATTTTTTTTTTTGCATGATAAATTTTAGGACACTGCTTTCTGCAGTAGCAAATGCAAATGTGGCGTGAAGACTGACTAAGCATCGGTTTGAGGTCTGCAAAATCTACTGCCTTCTGGAGAAAAATTTTAAGTGTATGTATACACTTCAGAATCCTGAGTCTCCGATTCTTCCTCAGTCCTTCAGCCTATTATCTAGTTGCTGATCAGTGAATCATTATTTCAGTAGCACAGCTACCTCACCCATGCTCACCTGGCTTTGTTGGTCTTCACAAGTTGAAGCCACATACTTGGCTTGGTGCAAGGACTTCATTTCTCATTACTCATCCTCACTCAACTTTTCCCTCTCTCAATCTTCCCCCTAGTCCAGCAGGAAGAGCATTTGAAGTGATCTTAAATTCATATTCACTGGGGTGTATACATAGATTGCTAACCACCTCATGGTCCACTTTTCTAAAATCTTCTGGAAAACACAGGTTTTGTTACCATAGAGCAGTTGCCAGAGCAATCCTAAGTAAGAAAATACAGCTTATGTGGACAGTAGGGGGTGGGAAATAGAAAAAAACAAAACAAACCCAACCAAACAAAAAAGCCAAACATCCCCCAAAATCCTCACAAAACGAACCAAACAAGAAGATTCTTCTGTCCCAAGACAAACTTGTCTCAAATTACACTTCAAAAATGTAGTTCCTCAATCCATTTACAGATGCATCTATTGAAATACTGTAGGGTATGTTCTGTTCAAAATAGTGAAGTACTTTAGGTTGAATGAATTCCAGAAGCTATGAAGCCAAGAGGCAGTATGGCACAATCAGTGGGTAGCATCCTGAAGTTATAGTACACTAAGCTTTCAACTAAAATACTAGAATATCCTGGTGGAAAAAATACGATTTGAATGTTATTTTTAAGAAAAAGGAAAAAAAAAAAGCCTATGCTGCTTGCTTTGTTACTGTCCATCAATCTTTTCTAATGTGACATCATTGTATCAAAAAATAACTGTTCTCAGGAAATGTACTGGGTTTTACTGGAGAAGAAAATTGTCATGAGACCACTCCTGGCATCCTTATTTTAAAAGTCATCTAAAACAGCAAAACTGAGGAATCCATTTTTAAGGACTTCCATTTAGGCCTCCAGAGGACACAGTTCCTGTTCTTTGGGTTTCAAGGAAAAGATGGTCACTGCAGCCTTTACAAAGCTCATACAAAATTCACAGCCCAGAAGGTGAGAGATAACATGGGCTCACAGCCTGTTGCATGGGGCTATCCACGGCCCCACCGACAGCCAGTGGGGTGACCGAGGTGCCTCACAGGCTCTTTGGGGGTGCCTTGCTGCTTCCATCTTGATCCTCATAACTAGGGCTCATGTGAGGTGCATTAGAAAGCTTGCATCAGCTGTCTATTGCAGGTAATTCTTTTAAAGCTTTCTAATTCTCCGCCAGGACTGTGGAATTGACACAGAAACCTCACAAGATTATCAAATAGCTTCCTCTAAAATTGCAGTGCTTCTGTCTCACCTCAGTCTGAGTGTCCCTCACTTACAGTGCGTTATTTACATGGGGACACCACATCACAGGTGTGAAACTAAACCTAATGGATAGCAAATATACCTCCCTTTAATAATACAGGGTGTTTCAGAAAGGTGGACCCACTGCAATGACAAGATGCTTTGAAATCGGGTCCATCTTTTTGAAACACCCTGTACAATTACAGTTATTATTTTCTATGTAAAAGCTTTATATTTCTGAGAAAGGTCCTTCTGTGGACTCTAGGTTTTGGCTAAAAACGAAGACGACAATGAGAATTACTTATTTTGAAGCATTGATTACCTTTTACATTAGTTCAGCTCATGAAAATTATTATTCCTTATCTTCAAAGACACATTTAACTTACCTTTAAAATATTTGTCTAAAATGTATTTAAAATGTTGCACAGATAATGCGAAACGTTCTGCTTTTTAGCATATTTCTGTGTACTTACCACTCATGTATTTAAGCCCAAATACTCTCAGCTGAATGCAGTGATGTTATTGACAATGAAAAGCATCAGAAGCTGACGAAATCTTCTAATTTGTGAAATAATTATTACATCTCAAGTTACAACTGTGCAACTGATTACCTCTCAAATATCCAGGGCACTTCCAAAGCACTTTATGTATATGTAGGTATGTAACTTAGTGCCAATCTATCAATACATTATAAATGTGACCACACTGCAGTTGTAAAAATACGCAAAGATTCCATCTAAAAGGTCCCTATTTTGTGCAGTTTAGCAATGCAAACGAGACTTGCAGCCATTGAACACTTATGACTATACTTGCCTCTGAAAAATTGTAAATTTATGATAATATGGGAAAGATGTTGCTGTTGTGCATCAGTTTTATTCTATACATAAATGTCATCTTGAGCAAATAAAAAGTCAAGGTAGTATAAACTACTGAAAAAACTACTGTAGTAAATAATTACAGAGCATATTAATAAACAAAACTGTATGAAACATTTTTGAGTACTTTGGTCCCATGTTGGTAAAATTTATTTTAAAAGCAGAAACAAAACTGATACATGTATGCCCACACACAACACACATAACACACACTTCGAATAGAAGTATCAATATCTTACATTTCAGTTTCTCAAATTTTGTTTCCACAGTAGTAGTTTTATTTTTAATAAACACTTCCATTAATTTATTTTAGATTAGTGTTAAAATAAAGGGGTAATACATTACTAGAAACTGAAGCTGTAAAAAAATCAGCCCGCAAATTTAAAGCCTTTAAGCAAAAAAATTAAATGGTAACATAGGTAAAATTGTACAAGTAAACCTCTATGAAACTCCTCCTCCACTTAATATTGTGTTTGCATGAAGTGAAAATTACTAAATCCTGAGAATAATCAAACTGAACCAAGTTCCACTATTGGAATACAAGAAAAGTATTCTCACACTGACAGTCACATACAAATTGTTTCATCCTTACACTAAACTAGCAAACTTGGAATATTCCTCTCCATCCATTCCAAACTTAATATTCTTAACACTGATTTTTCCCCCCACTCATACATACTCTTTAAAACCTTTGTTAATAATTTCATTTCAATTAATATGGTAGAAGTCTATTTGTGTAACTCATTGGGGTATATGGTGAAGATTCCTAATGTCAGAATGCTGAATATATACATTGCATTGTTTTAATAGCTATGAAAATCTTTTGGTAATACGACATTATGGAAGACTGAGAGCGTAACAGAAAATCAAGTAATGCTTCTTCAAAAAAACCTTTGAATGGGGGTTTCATCCTTGCTATAACTAAGTGACATAACGATGTGCCTTTACACAATATACCAATAGCTGTAAGAACAAAAACAGCATGTACAGAACATTTAAATAGGAATATATCCAATTGTAACCCTTGTTGTTTTAGTATCACTTGTGATTTTTTTTAATGTAAAATCAACACATCACATGGAAATATTATGTAAGTCCTTAAAAATCTGGAGTTTCTTTTGTTTTCAATGTGGTATTTTAGTATTATTGAGATTAAAAAGTACTGGAGCTTATATGCATATTGGTTGATTCAGTTTTCCATGACTGAATTAGTGCAAAACTTTCACTATGTGCAATTTTCTTGCATGATGTAGTAGACAATACAACATTCAGCTCTATTTCTCCAACTGCATTTTTTACCTATGCAAAACTCAGTTAACAAAACAAAGAAAATAACACATAAGAGAACATTCAGACAATTTAATTTTGTATAAAATGTATTAATCTTAAACTTTCGTTTCTACCTCCCTGCCTGCTCCAGATTGCCAGAAATATGAAATATGCATATAGTAATGTGATCCCTAATAATAGGTATTGCTACTGCAGGAGAAACGTAAGAGTAAAAAATATTCTACTTGTATGCATTTATCAGCTTTCCAATGTTTTCTAGGTTTCATTTTATTGGTAGTAGGTATGCGTGTTTACTCAAGCGTTCAAATAATTTTACAAAAAGTTAGAAAAATATACTCAATATTTGTTGCATAACCTTCCTATATTCACCCTGTCATACATGAATCTTACAAAATGCTTTAGAACCAGTTATTACCTGCAAAAATACAAACGACCACGCAGCACCTGGAGAAAGGTCGTGATGAGAACGTACAATTCCGTATCGTGTGATCTTGAGGGTATTTTTCTTCAGGTTTACAGCTATGCATTTTCACAAGTAAACCAAATAAATATTCAATACCGTGTTCATATGAGCACCCATGGACACACAGACCTTACTTGGTTTCATGTGAAATCCTGAAGAGCTGGTGATGTGAAAAGTAAATGACAAAGTCTGCTCAACTAAGTACGATACAAAGAACTCCATGTTTAATTGTCACCAAGTTATTTTGCAACAAGCTGATAGACTGTCACTTGTAAAAACTTCCTTCAAGGGCAAAAAACATTTCTGATAAAAAAAGAAATATAATGTTTTTTAAATGCTATTTGTGATCCAGTTAAGCAATGACATCATGGGTATCACTGTTGGGTCTTTGGCGTATAGTCAGTGGGGGCAGAGGGTTTCCATAGAAATCTGCATAAGAAATGTCAGAGAAGAAAAAACACATTAATCTTTCATTTACCATTTCCCTTGTTTAAAGGCTGCTTACATACAAAAAATTCTTGCTTCCTTAATGAAAGCTAAGTAGCCTACGAGTTTAGAGCTAATTCCTACAAGCAACTTTCAGACATAGCACTAATTAATGTCTGGAAGTGTATTGGCAAAAAAGGGTATAATTACATTTTGTTACACATGCATCAGCATTTGCAAGATCAAGCCCAAGGATAATCTGTAAACATCCCTAAAAATAGGAAATGGGACATCCAAAGTGTACAATTGAAAAAATGAAGTATCAAAATTTGAATGTTGCTGTAGTCGAGTCTGCACTGCAATAACATTTTAAGTTACAGTAATGCTATGCAGCATACAAAATTTCAGGACCATTTATGCACGGCATCTAACTTAAAAGCCATACTAACTGTTTAAGACAACTATATTAAGGATTCTTATCTAGAAGTGCAACATTTCCTTTTGTCAATAAAGTAGTTTAAAGTAGTAAAATTGTTAAAGACAAAGTTATTAACTACACCAGAAGAAAATAACAAGTATTCTCAAATGTTTGTAATTGATATAAAAGAAAAAAACATGCAGACTGGTACATGCAAATCTTTTCACAAGCCAAATAATGTCATGAAAGATGGTATGAGGAAACAGGTAGAAATCAAGAAGACATAAAAGCAGCTTTTTGAAGCATTCAAATCTCAGTTTTGTTTATGCAGACAACCTCCTCCTCAGCAAAGCCTTGATGGCCTGCCAACACAAAATTCAGCTTTAATAAATCATAATTTCCCAAGAAAAATATATTCCACGTGTTCTACATATGTAATAACTTGTGTTAAAATTGCATTCCTGAGCTAAAATTAACAAAAGCAAGCAAGCTGGATTACATTACTTTAAGAATATGTGTACATGTCTGTAGGATCAAGGTTTTAGTTATCTTTACATTTCATCAGTAAAATAATATCACTTTTATATTATTCTCATAAATCCTTTGATTTTACTAGAGCTAATCCAGTGTTACTGCAGCATGTGAAAAGCAACAAATGATTATGTGGTACATGAAAATCTGTACAATGGATGGTTTTATTTGTCAGGTTCTTGAGGTCTGGCTGACAACTTTAGGACTGGCAGGCAATTTTACCTCCTATAATGAGAGAGGTTTATCATTCTTGCAAATGTATCCTCCAGTGACAATAAACAGACACTCATTACCTAGTGTTGTGCTAGAATCATTAGCATGACTGGAAAAACTGCAGTCTTTAGTGAAAATAAGTGTATAATTAAAGATTTATGTAATTGACTCTACTGCCTGTTAACTCTGCCTAAACATCCAACATCATGTTCTCTGCTAAGAATGACACAATAATGACTCAAGAGATGTACTAAATAGCCTGCTCAATAACACTTCCATTTTTCAGTTTGCACATTACATCATTAAAACAGATTTATGTCTCTGAGAACACCTAGCATTAAAAACCAGACCTTTGGAGGTTGTTTCAACCTCCTCACACTACACTCATTTTATGTATTTCAGCAGCAAGGTCTTCCACATACCCGTGACACTTCCAGAAAATCATTTTCAAAACAAAAACAAAGGAGTAACTGCTATCCTAACTAAAAAGGACCTGTACTAGAATGTATGGGAATACTGAGAAACACCTATTCCTGTGTTTTTCCGTGGACTAGCAGAACTCAACACTACAAAAAGTCATATCTGTTTTGAAGTTTAAGGGAGTTTCTTGACTTACATTGAGGAGCTATAAAATGTTTCACTGATAAACTTCTGGATACAGACTTTGAGAGTGCTCCTGAAATAACTTCTATGCATAGCTCCTTAAACTTTTAAACGCAGACTGTTAAATACTTTTTTCTTTCCTTGCTCTTACGGACACCAACAATTTTACCCGGACTCCTGACAAAAGCATCTATTGCACAGAACCAATTTTCTTTTAGTAATTTTACTTTTCAGTTAAGTCTCTTTCAAGTCGCTGCACTTGCTGACATTAACAGCATGGTTTTCAGTCAGTACCTGCCTCTAGGACTGGTAACCCTCGATGTTTATAGTTACTGCTGGAGAATGGTGTGCAGAGCCGAGGCCACTGCTTGCTTCTGCTGAACATCTCATGCTCCAGAAACAAAAGGGAGCAAAGGGGTCACACCTGTGACCCTCCTACAGGGAGGAGTGGACCGGACAGGTGACCCAAATTGACCAAAGTAGTCCATCCCATATGCATCATACTTGGTATAAATCTGAGGGATCATGAGGGTCAAGCTCTCTTCATCTAAGGCCAACATCCTGGGAGGACTCTGTCCATTCATCTGCCTTTGATCCTGATCCGTGCATTCCTGAATACAGCTCCCATCTGTTGCTGACTCCAGTGTTGTCCCAGGGCTGCCCTGCACACTTGGTGTTGATGTGAACATTATTGGGGGTGAGGGTAATAGTGGGTTTTGTATACATTTGTATATATTTAATTATTTTCTCTTTCATCATTACTGTTCCATTAAAGCTGTGTAGCTCAGTTTCCAACCCGTAAGTCTCTCTCCCCTTATTCTCTTTCCCTTTCCAAGAAGGGAGAGGGGTCAATAGAGAGCATCTCTCACTTGTTTAATTACAGGTCCAGCGTTAAACCGTGACGGCATCCTACTGGAATTGAGGTTTTTCAGCTCGGTCTGCATGAGGGTAGGTGCTCATTTGCCCCATATACAAAGACTTCTCAGCCACTTGGCCAGTAACAGTTTGTCAACACAAACTGCTCAACAAAATGCAGTATTGCTATAGAAAACAGTGCACTTCAGAGAATCCAACAAACCCCAAAGAAAAGAAAACCTTACTAAAGTCCCAGCTAAAGAAAATAAATACTTCAAGCATTCTCTGCAAATTGTGACTTCAAGACAACTACATCAATTAATCATGAAACTAACGAAGGTTGAATGCCTGAAAAACTTTTAGAATCACCTTTACGGTGATTTTTGGGCAAAGCTGGGGAAAAAACAACAACTCTGCTGAAGGGACAGACAAAAAGAGGTTCGTTTTTAGAAAGATGTAATTCAGGGAATATTGTAAAAAATGGATCAAAGGTAGGCTCCACTGATCTTAGGAAAACTCGAATGAGTTTCCAAGCAGAAGCAGGTTCTCTATCTGCAAAATACATAGAAACTAAATTGAAAAACACTGTTGCGCAACAGAAAATGGGCAAGGAGATGGCAAGCTAAAACTAATGCAAGATGGACTTGGTAGTGTTAGGTTAACAGTTGTACTCAATGATCTTAAGGGTCCTTTCCAACCTAAATGATTCTATGGCTCTCAAGTGGTCTGAGAAAAAAAACAACTGCTTTAAGCAAAATAAGGAATTTATGCTCTTTGATATCAGAACCTAACTAAAAGTTTGACAATATTGGACCATGTGTTTGAAGAGCTGGTTTTGATTATAAATGGTGCTTTCCTAACAGATGTTTTCTTGCTTTCTCAGGAGTTTCTATATCTGTGTGAATGCCTCAAAATTCCTGAAAAAAACCTAAATCTCAGCAAAAAGTCTTGAATTCAGCTGCAAAGTTCTGAGCACTGTTTCCTCTGATCTCAATGATTACACCACTATTCAAAAAATCATTCCCCTGCCAACATCTTATCCATTGTCAGATTCCAAAATAGCTGATTATTATCCTTATTTTACAAATGGACTAAATTGACACAGATCTCAGGTTAACAACTTACACACTTGTGAGTAGGGAACCTAGCTTAAGTGTGGCTTTTTTTCTTTTCTCTTTGTTCCATCCACGCTATTGCTACAAAATACAACACCTCCTTTAGGCACAGATTGAGTAGCACCTCTTCCCTTTCTTCCCCTCCCTACCTCTTCATCTGGCTTTTCTTTCTTGCCGCCTTGTCTCTATATGCCTTTGAAAAAAAAAGAGCAAGATGGTTTTATGATTAAGAGTACAAATTACATTTTATGCACATGAATTACACTCCTGTAAAAAAATAAATATATAGTTTTTAGAGATCTTAATTCCCCCTTAGACATCTTTTGATTCTTTGGCAGAGAAGCTCCATGTTCTGTTGCTTCAGAACTCCAGTTGGTTATGTCCACACAGTGCTGTACTACATGACAGTACATGATACAATCAGTTCAAGTCAGAGTTAAACTCAAGTATCACTACAGCCACATTGAGCTCCTTTCTCTTTAAGTTCCTCAATTAACGTTCTCTTTGTTCAATTTGTGTAAGTGTTCCCATTGCTTTAGTTTGGTTATCCTCCTCTCCCATTTCTCCAGATGTCTCCATATTCACTTAGCTTTTCAAAATTTGAAAAATAAAAATGTAAGAAAAATGAAGGCATTATCATCTAAAACTGAGAAAAAGATGCAATATGAGCATATGAAAAACAATCTTCCATGGTCTTCCAAAAATAGAAAGTAGTCATTATTGAAGAGAGAAATCAATCTGCCCACTACACCTTGACATTTCCAGTTATTAAACTTATTTCTTCTGTCAGTTTGTGAAATTTCAGGGACACTGGCTCCCGAGCTTTATCACTGACACCTCTCCTTGCAGATCAATAACCTAGTTTTAAGTTGGAAGTCTCACGACTTCTGCAATCAAATTTATGCTGGACTTTTCATCATAACTGGAATTGCAGTCCCTCATTTGGAGTTGCTAACATAATGCACTTAATTCAAAGGTGCCCGTATGTCTTTAGCTTTCCTTTGCACAAGGAAACACCCGCAGATCAATGACAAAAATCTCACAGACTAAAACTATATAGAAACAGTAGCAGTGAGTAGAAGTTTCAGACTATCTCAAGGAGGAACACAGCTTATGCACAGCAAATTCATCTGGACGTGGGCTATGGTTCACAGAACTACAGAAATACATGGGGCCCATTTGGGTTCAGTATTGTGAAGGAATTAGCACTTCCAGATCAGAGAGTAAGATCAGTGTGGAAACAAACAGGCAGCTTAGAGCAGAACCAGTCTGGATATGGAAGAGTCACTGTGGATGCCAAATTAATAAGCCCTGCTGGGTCTCTGCAGTCCTGATTTGGTGTTTCTGCAGTACCCTCCTGCTGCTGAGTACCTCAGACTTCTTCCAGTATCCCGGTAACCCAACTCCTGTCCCCATTGCATCAGATAATGATGAACTGTCTACATTTGGACGATGAAAATATACTTTGAAACTTTCATTTTGAATGCAATATGTGTTAGAGCTCTTAAAGTAACTGGTCCTGTTCCTCTTTGTTGTATGGCACATTATAATATTTAGGGGCATGCTGCTGTGCAAATACCTTCAGGTCATTAATAGCTTTTGACATCCCGTGCCACTTTAAACTTTATAAGGCAATCTGAGAGAACACTTTCTTTTTTGGTAAAAAAAGAAATCAGACTTGAAAAATCAAAAAGATGCTTTCTGCTAAGCAAAAGGGTTAGCTTTCAGTCAATGAAAGAAAATTGGCATGAGAAATTAAAAAAAAAAAAGATGAAGAATGAAATGAATGTAGAGGTGAATGAACAATGGAGAAAGCTTCAAAAAAAGTACAAAACCCAAAATATTTTCAATTACCAGCATGATGTGTTTCACCAAGAGGCTCAAGTTTTCGAAGTCTATTAAGTTTGGGGGTTCCCCAGCCAACTAAAGGAAAACAAAGACAGTCAAAACATGTCACGACTGCACTTGATTCTGATGGAATGTATGGAAGCCAGTTCTCTTTGGGAGAAATCAAAGCATTTAGAAATGCCAGAAGTATGTAATATATTATATATAGTGAATAATGATGAAATACTTTAAAAATAAACTGATTTACCCTTTAAAAATATTGATATTTTTAAGCACTTTTTCATCAGTGAGTAGTCAAGTTTCTGACTTTTTTGTGAAAATAACATCTTCCCCCACGGAATAGATCAACATTGCTGAAAGTTCATACCAGGAAGTGGGAAACTGCAACTTCCTAGACAGTAAGGTTTAGCAGCATATTTCTGAATGAAGACCACTCCAGTTTCATAATTCACAAATGAATACTTTAAAGGCTTAATAACCACAATTTGAGACATCAATTACTGTTTGTTAGTACACTTACCTGGCGGAAGAGCTGGTGTAGGATTTTTGGGAACAGTGTCCTCTGCATCAACAGGTTCTACTTTGTGGCCCCTTTTTAATTTTGTTCTTTTATTTTTTTTCTTACTGTTATCTATATCAAACAGAAATAAAGCATTACATCTCGTACAGTTATATGTAGAGAATGTCAGACAATTTTTTAATACAATTGCTGGGGTGAGATACATCAGCGTTTTAAGTCCAAACTTGCACACAAAATTATGTGAAATGTAAAATTTACACAACATTTTGCTATAGAAAATAAACTGTAAGCATAAAAGATATGCAAACTCTATGCTTTAATAAAGAAATTCTGTTTTGCTTGGTACTGATGGAAAGTGGACCACATATCTGATTATGATAAAAAAGAACCTAGTTTCAGTTACAATATCAGTCACACCAACACGCGCTTTTTCAAAGCATTTTCCAATACAATAACTGAATAGTGGATTTTTATGTTTTCAATGGATTAAACTGACATGTGGTATCATGAAAAATACAGACAGAGGGAAGAACTATGTGAAAAGCAACATTTAATGACACATTAAAAGGAAGATGTTTTACCCGAGTCAAGGCATTCTGAGGCTTGCTGCTCATTCTCTTCATGCTGCAAAAGCTGTGTAGTTGTAGAATTGCATGTTTCTAGCCTACTATCATTTGTATTTTGGTTACTGCTACTTGGTAAGTGCTGGACATTCATTTGTTCCTGCTCTGTTTGTGATTTTGAGACAACTGTAGTCTTTTCAGTCTCCAACTTTTGCCGCTTCTTTTCCTTTTCAATTTGTTTTTCATTCTAACAAAAAATATAAGAATTTTTAAAAAAATTAGAACCATAGAATCATCAAGGTTGGAAGAGACCTTCAAGATCATCCAGTCCACCCACCTACCTACATCTCCACTAACCCACATCACCCAGCGCCACATCCAGGTGCCTCTTGAACACCTCCAGGGACGGTGACTCCACCACCTCCCTGGGCAGCCCATTCCAATACCCAATCACCCTGACAGAGAAGAAATTTTTCCTAATGTCCAATCTGAATCTCCTCTGCTGCAATTTAAGGCTGTTTCCTCTCATCCTTTCCCTATGGGCACAGCAAAGAAGCCGACCCCCATCTCACTCCAACCTCCTTTCAGGGAGTTGTAGAGAGCGATGAGGTCCCCCCTGAGCCTCCTCTTCTCCAGACTGAACAACTCCAGCTCCCTCAGTTGTCCCTCATAAGACATTTAAACATGGCAGATTTAAACTTCTGATACTGTAAACTGACTAATAAGACAGGAACCTTATTTTAAAAATAAAAATATTCCTAAAATGTTTTTCTGTCCCACATCTAGCAAGGAAAATATTTTCAAATAGGTGAAGAAATGAAATTTCCAATAATCTGTCCAGAGGAAGGAAAGAAAAAATATAAGGATTAACAGCAAAAGAAATGATCTTTAGGGTTATAGCCTATTTTCTTGCTTTCTTATTGGTCATATGACAATAAAAATGCTAGCTGTATAAACAACATCAACAGTCCTGAGCAAAAGCTTAGAAAACTGCTAGTATTTCTTCCTCTTCAATTATCTTTTTTTTCCCCTTTTTATTGTTTTACTTAAAACAAAATACACATGCACAGAGTTTAAGTATCCAGAAAGTGCTGCCATGATCTAGTCAAATACCAGCTGTGTCACACAGACCCAGTGACAGGCTGTTTCACAGGTTCTACAGCACTGAATCACCATCTCTGCAATACTGGCAGCTGTACCCCTCTCTGCGCACTCTGTATGGCATTACAAAGTGTGTATTATTGTGCATGTAGCAGACTTTACAAGACATATGGATATGGGCACTTTTGTCCTGGAGAGAAGCAAATGTTTGAACTACTTACTGGAAAAGTCTCTGGGAGTTTACATTTTTCTTGAGATTATGTTATCTCAAGTCAACCGAATAAAACAATATGGTACAATAGATAAGAACTACCTGAACTCAGAAACACAGGTCAAGGAAACTTTATATATTAATATGCTCTTCATATTTCAAAGCTAAGAAAACTTCTAAACTGTCTCAGTTTTCAATAGAAAACAAGTTATGCTCAAGAAATCTAAATTTGAAGATTTTTTGTGACTCACTACATCACTAAAACACTCTACAAGAAACTAATAGACCTTGATTAATTTTCCACCCCTGAATATCCAATAGTTTAATTTGGAAATGTGTTCAGTCACCTGTTTACAATAACTCTTTGATTTTTTTTTTTTACTGTATCTACAAAACCTTCTGTCCCCAAATCAATAATAGGGGATTTTCTCAACATGAAAGCATTGATTCAATGCACACAAAACAAGACTGCCAAGATTAAAACAAATAAATAAAATAACGCTGTGCAGATAGACTTAGAACAATTCTTTTAAATGAACCATTTTTCTCATTACCTCTCAGACATTTGTTAGTGGTAGGTCTAAAACGATCCAGATTTCCACATATTCTCATACCTCAGAGATTACAGCAGATATAGGCTGGAAGGGGTTTTGACAGTTCCCAGGCTCAGGGTCTTCCTCATCAGGTGCAGTTCTTCCTTCTTCTCTTTCCCTTTGTTGTTGTTGGATTGTTGTTGTTGTTGTTGATTTAGTGTTTTGGGAATTTGTTGTTTGGGTTTTTTGTTGGTTTGTTGGTTTTGGTTTTTTTTGGGGGGGAAGAGGAAAGAAGGAGGATGAACAAAGAATTATGAAGAAGTCAAACCATAAGTATTACATAATAAAGAACACTTATTAGATCAACTTAACCTATCCTCCAATTTATGCCAGCTGATTTTTACATGCTTCTGCATTTTGAAAAACATTCTACCGAAATCATACTGTCAAGCTAACATCAATAAAGCACAAGTTTATGTTATGGCAGAGGTAGAAACACATGCTGCTATGTGCCAGGATGTTCAGTCAGCACTTCAAGAAGTGGAAGCAGTTTCTGAGGACAGGATATGTGTCAGAATGCATCTGTAACTGAGAGGTTTTGATTGTTCAACAGTATGCTGAACAATTTTCACACAGTATTTTCACACAAACAAAGAAACATAACAGTTACTGCAAGGTATTCAATTGTTTTAAAAAAATTAAAAATCTATGCGGTGGGAAGCCAGACCCCCTAAACCCTCTTCTTTTATTTTTAATACACGTCCATTTTTCATAATTCTAGATTCTTCTTAATGTGTGTAAGGGAGAACTGGTGCGAGACTGTTCAGTTTATGCAGTAACAGGGAATCATATTTGCTTCAGATAGACCCACAAAAGTTCAGAAAGACACATAACCCTCAGCATACTGTGGTTGCACCATCACTAGTTATTTTTTATGTACCAGATCTCTATGTGAGAAATATTACATTACTGTGTATTAAATAATATATCACTAATAAAGTATATGCTCATTAAACACTTTTCATCAATCGATCTGATGGTACTTGCACACAGGAAGTCACTGTTACACCTACTTTACAGCTGCAAGTACTGAGAGAGGATGTCACCCCGTTGTTCAGAGGCACAGATGGGAATGAACAGCAGGTCACCGATGTACCCATGAAACCATACTACTTGGAAGGAATGGCTGGTACTGTGTTAAAACTTTCTCTCTGGTTTTCCGTTTGGAGCAAGATGAATGCTACTAACATATTGTGGAGGAAATGTGCTTTGAGAAAACATTCAGGCAAGCAGATCTGAACAAAAAGGCAGACTGGGGAATTATGAAAACACAGAATGAAACCAAATTACACTTGAACCAAGAATAATCTGTTTGCTACACTAAGAAATTGACTTGATGCAAAACAGCAAAATGAGAGTTAATGCCATCTCTTGTATCTGAGACAAGCCCTCAGCAATAGGTAAATCCAGAGGTTACTAGTTAGCTTTCTGCTAAGATACAAGGAGTTCAGCAAAACTTTTAAGCGTTTAATCCAACTCAGACCGAACCAATTCTTCCAATGAACAAATACAATCAAGATCACTGAGTGGAGACAGAATATATGGAAAATGCCCATATCACCAGACAATCTCTTTGAGACATGTTTCAAAGTCAGTCCTCCTTGCTACACCTCTCAACTTGGCATAAACCCAACACAATCCAACGTGGTCAGAGGGTTTTGTTGATGCAGAGACATCTGGCAGACTAACAGCATATAAATTTTTTTGTAAGTTTGTGAAATATGTATGGAAACTCTGTCAAATTCCAGGTGTTTAAAATGTGCTTAAGTAATTTACTTCCTGAAGTAAACCAAATGAGCAAGAGTACAAGTCAAGACACTTCACAGTAGCTTCTCAGTAACTTCTCACAGTAACAGACTCACAAATCTGCATATATAGGGCAGCAAATTTTGTAAGAATGCCCCAGTAAAATGATTCACATCAGTCTCTAATAGGAACCATGGTGGGCTGCTGATGATCACAAAGGGCTTTGAAGGGAAGCAATAAATCATTTGTCCTGCTTCCCCTTCATGCCTTATCTTTAAATATCTCCATGCCTCACCTGCTGGATATCCTGAAGTCTATTAAGCTCAGTGTTGAATAAAGTTTCACATCTAGTCTTTGATATTCACCTATGGGTTATAAAGTCTAACTTAATAAAGTTTATTTTAGAACACACTTGAAGGTAACTTAAGATTAAATGGCAGGATTTATTTTTTAGGTTAGCCTCCTGTGAAGTTATATTAGCACAGCCAAATTTATTCTACAACTACCTTGAAATTCTCATTCATTGTACATTTCCAGCATGGAGCGAATAAAATAAAGGGGTGAACCAAGTAAAAACTTGCAGGTGTTAAAGAAAGGCTTTAGCATTCAGGTCCTTACTTTTATTATGGAGGTTCTTGGCTTGTAAACTTTAAACCCTTGATAGCTTGGTTCCCATAAGCTCTACATACAGGAAAAAATTAGGTGTCTTAAAGAAAGGGAGGAAGGGAAGGTAGGAGAAATTATAGAGAGATTACCTTTCTTCTCGTATCCTTCTCACCCGCTCAGCTCGTTCTAGTTTCTTTTGTTGTTCATATGCTTTTTGTTCTGTAGTGTCTCTTTGGATGCGCTCATTTAAGGCATCAAAATCTTTTGCTATGATATGTAGAAGCCAGTATAATCCCTTTTTTATTGATTTATCAATTTTTTTCCCACAGCCCATGACAGCTGAGCAAGGTTCCTATAAACAAACGGAGGAGGAGGAGAGGAAAATTATTTGCAGTTCAGATCACATTCCTTGACTGAAAAAAAAGAAATCAGCCACACTACTTTTTACCCTGAAGCTTGCAAAACACTGAGACGTATGAGAAATAAATTTGCATAAAGGTATTCTATAAATTTAGGTTCTTTTTTTGCCAAGACACAAATCACATTTGTTCTACCAAATTCCATTATTTCTAGCTCTATTCCAAAAATACCACAATATTGCACAAGAAAAAGATGTTTATGTGTCTATCTCTAAAGAGACATATATATATACACTGCTACATATACATACACCTGTTACATATACACCTGCTATGTGTATATATGTATATTTACACATCTCTTTCTACACACATCCATATCCATGTATCTATATAGAAATATAATTTATCATCTTCAAATATGTATGTTGTTTTCCTGCTGTTCTAAAATAGCCTATGTTATATTTATCTAGTAAAATGGAAAAAATGAGATGCAAGAGAATCAACTTATCATCAATTCATGAAAGCAATGTTAGACTTACTCGTAGGCACCTACGGGATAAATAAAATTCAGTGTGAATTTGCCAGAAAACGTGTCAAACTAATTTAATTTTTCTAGATCAGAACAGATATTGTGGATAGCAGTGAAGCAAAACATTATGCAGCTTGATTCGAGTAAAACTTCTATCACGGTATCCTCATCAGCAAGCAAGAGAAACATGATCTAGCCAAATCTACTGGTAGATGGGTAAAAAATCCGTTGTTGAATTAGTTTGGAATACTTTATCTAGCTTGGAAGAAACACCCCAAGGCAGTAGATTGTCTGGAAGAAATCAAGAGGACCACAGTGAGAAAAATTGGGCAAAATTGGTTATGAGCACACATCTGGTAAGAAAACATCGAAGGAACAGGAGTGGTTCTTCTCTTGAGATGAAAAAGCTTCAAGGAGATTATGATTGTAGCCTTCAAAAACATAAGGCATAACTGCAAGTAGGAAAAGAATAGTTTGCTCTTCCTGTTCATTGCCAGGAGGACAAGTACAATTGGCTTTAATGGGAACAAAAAAGATATGGCTTGATTCTAGCTTAGAACATGGAAAAGGACTAGATGTCCTCTCAAGGTGTCTTCAGAACTATTTTCCAGAATATTTTGGAGCATCCCATGGGTCTCTCAGAATGTACTCTGAATATAATTGAATAGATCCAGCGATGCATTTGACATGAAGAAATAATATTTCACACTTACTGTGTTCAGGATTTGTGTTGTTGAATGAAGAAAGATTAAAAAAAAACAAACAAAGAAACAACAAAATAACTCCCCAACATCAACACCTAAAAATTCTCTGTATTATCTTGTCACTTGACCAGCATTTAAATGGTACCAAAGTCAGATATGGTCTGTACTAGTAAAGAAGCTGCCCATTTGAGTATAGAAGACTCTCAACTGCTTTCAGTATGTGATCTAGTTCTTTGTGGATTACACCCAAGATACAAATGGAGAATGAGAACAGCATTTTACTGGAACACGTCATAAATTAAGTAATTCTAAAGTACTGGAAAAATACACTAGAATCTTTCAGGTCTTTCACATTCACAATGTTTTGCAAGAAGATATTATTTTTGCCACAGAAGTCTCTCAGAAAGAAACCGTGAACTCACAATTTTAATGATTGCTATAATGCATAGTACTAAATCCACTGACTGAAAGCCCTCAAGGAGTCATGACATGACTAATACAGCTATGCCTGCTATAACCTAACTTTCTAGGGAAAACAATAGCAACATGTACTACCTTATGAATTTTGCAACCCTCCCTAGGGAATCAGAACTCTTTTTTAAATTTTAAAACGCACGTACCAGACAAAATGGTTTTGCAAAATTGCCTTCTAATTTTGGTTAAGAACAGTATAACTCTCATTATCTTTTAGAATATTTCTTGTTTCAATTAGAAAAAGATTATATGAGTAAAGCCCACAAATAGTTAACTAACAAACTGGTTGATTAAAACAAAAACTTAAAGAAAACTTCAGGGACTACTGATTTGGATAAATTATCCAAAATATTGACCAATATTAAGTAGCCTTCATACAAATTTCTGGGTTTGGCTTCTCCCCATTCCCTCTTTTTTTTTTTAAAAAAAACATGACTGTGAGTACTCCATCCAAGTGTAGTTATTTTAGGACAGATATTAACTTGCTCTAACAGTGTTCTTTGATGACTACTGTGGTGGGAATTAGATGCCCTATGAATTAGATTAAGTTCTTACTGATGCCAGATGGTAACTCACACTAAACGATGGTTTTAGCTACGAACAGAAATGAGACAAACATCACATGTGAATAGTGGTCCTTGCTGAATGTCAGTGCAGGCAAATTCCATTTCCTGCTTCTTTTTTAAAAAGGTGGAATACTAAACTTGCTGCCTAACTAAGCAAGTTTTAAACCACATTAGTAATTAATTTTTCTTACATGTTTTCAGAATAGACCAGCAGGTGCATTTTGAGAACCTTGTTGTAAAGATTTCAGCAGATCCAGAAGCAGAGCATCAAGGTGAACAGCAGAACTGCTTACAAAACAGATATATGTACTGTATCTTTGCTGAGATTGCAGGGATTTCTAGTTTCAGTTTTAGACTATGTGGCACAATCCCCCTACCTTATTGCAAACATTACACACATATTAGAAAATGAAGCATCTTAAAATATACTTACAATTTGACATAGACACTTGTGTTCATTAACAAGCTTTTCCAAGGATAAGGATTCGATTACATCTGCTTCTGACAGAGCTCCTTCTCTGTCCTGCTTATTTGCCAGCCTAAAGAAAAGATCAAAAGAAACACTTAGCACCCTGACACCAGGCAGATCCTCACATCTCCAAAAGCTAAGTTTTTTGATAAAAGTAAGAAGATAGGGAAGAAGGAGAAAGTAAAGAGAAAATGCCTGGTTTCAGCTTTAATTCTTAATTGTTCTTTCTACTTAATAAACTTGTTAGGCCATGCACTATATTCATCAGATACTAATATTAAATAATTACTAAGCACCCATAGACAAAGCAATTATATTTTACAGCTAGGAAGATGGATGTAAAAGACTGTACCGTTCTACATCTAAAGCTACACAGCACAACTTGTTGGTGTCTATGAATCAAAGTTCAGAATTTTGCAACTTCCCAAACAATGGGCATTTCCCCACCTAGTACTGATCATCTCGGGTCTGCCTACTACCCAGATTTTCTCTCCAACACCAAACAACTTGATATGTAATGTTTTGAATCTGTTCTTCATAAGTAAAACTCAAAGCTCAGAGGGAAAAACTTGCATGAATAGCTCTAAAACCATACTTTATTATTAAATGGAAGAAAAAAAAAGGTATATGAAACATACAGCTTACAAAATCTGTATTATGTAAGATGAAGTATCAACGTAATTTCTGAGAGATATGGTAGCAAAGTAGACTCCAGAAAATAAACATCTTAATTTTTTTGAGGACTATTGTTCTTGATGGGATTTGTCTTCCATATACTCCACAACTGCATCCACTCCATAACTTGACTATCCTCAAGACTTGATTAAAATGGATTTAAATCTGTCAATATCCAAGAAGGCAGGATGGATTATAGGCATTGTGATCCTGTATGCTTTACTTCTTTAGGAAAATGGGCTAAAATCTTCTCAGTCATTCCCTGATAACTGCAACAGGCATTATCCTAGTAATGTATTCTATACAGAAAGGGAAAAATTGTCACAAACACAGGGAAAGTGCACATAAAGCAATGTGTAGAAAATGTCTGAAAAAAATTAACAAGGTAAGTTTACCCAACTATTTAGGAATGTGTTAGCCAAGGAGTTCTATTACTTAAGAAGAAACTTAAAAAAGTAAACCTACAGTCATGTTGGTCAATGATTTTCTAATTTCACTAACAAACAAATTTTAATAACAAATGGAGACATTTAGATAGAAATCCAAAATATATATTTTAAACAGACCAACAAAAAAGACAGAAAGAGACAAGCACATAGGAAAAAAATCGTGTTTCTTGAGGGTTCGAGAGTTGTATGAGGAATAAAGAAAACTTCACAAAAGAGGTCAAGTCAAAAAAAAGTTGTTCCACTCTTCCATAAGAAATCTTGGTGACAATAGGACATATAGTCTTTCCTTTCCCGTTACATGCTTTTAATTAAAAGCTAGTATGGTACATCTCTAGGAACTGTGAAAAGATATTAAATGTTTCACTAGCAACAGACCACTCCTGTTCAAAGTTACTATTTTTCAGCATGAAAACGGGTGCTGTTTGCTTTGAAGCAGTGTAGACCATTTTGAATATAAACAGACAATGCAATCTGATTTTAATATTGTTCTGAAATTTCCATTGCAACCGATTCAACATTCTGGATAAAATCACAAATGCTTGACATGTGAACGCATGGCAGATGCATGCAATGGCATGCATGAGTGCAATGGCAGATGGTTTTGGAACCAGACATCACAGCCTTTCTTCCAAAATCTCAAGTCATCACAATTAACTCAAATGGCTTTTAGGGAATGTTAGACCAAGGCTTGTACTTTGGATTTATCATACTCCTTGCAGGAAGGGAACCATGGCAGAAATTCACTCCATAGTTAGCAGAACTTGTCAGCACCTCATTTTGATCTAATACCTTATTCCTTCCCATTTTCCAGCCACTGCAGTATTGATGACAAAAGGAAGCTTGTTAAGGAACACCAGAAATTGATAAAGACCTCTATAACAGCCTTGAAGTGTTACAAAAAAACAGAACTGAGATAAGAGGACTCCAGTTTGTATACTTTAACAACCATAAATGTCCTCAGGAGGAACCTTGTGAGATAACCAAGGAAACCTTTGGCCACAAGGCATGAGGTCAGCAGAACTCCACAGAAACGAAAGAGGGCAGGCAGAGAGTGAGACCACTGACTCAGGAAATGCCCCCTCCCCAGTTAACACCACTCCTCACTGAGTATGTGTCTTCATTTAAAAGGACACTGTATCTTTATTTAGAAGTGAAGAACTAGGTAGGCAATCACACATACGAGTAATAGAATATAATTAGAGATGAAGTAATTGTACATGTTTATGTGTATAAAAGTAGCCCCTGTGTTTTGGGAAGGTGGGCTGGCTTTGTGAAATACCACCTAGCTCCCTTTCCTGTGCAGAACTGGAATAAATACATACCCAGATTCTGTGTGTGGATTGGATTATTGCACACTAGGTAAACGAACCCCGTTTTGGGACAACGGTATTACAGCCTCAGTTCTTAATTATTTTACTCCCAAGAGAGCTTTTAATCTCAAAGAGACATTAAAAGCTGTGTTGCCTCTCTAAAAACCACTCCTTGTCCCCATTAACCTCACACTTTGCTATGCTGGTGAACTCTGACTTGCCTGCAAAGCTAGAAAAAGAGCACAATGCTTTCCCCACACTCCTTTGATCATTCATTCCCATTTCTCAACAAAAAGAGCAACTCTACAGTACTTTGTATGATTTACTGCAGAGATTCCCTAACTGCTGTTCAATGCACATACAGAATCTATGACATTAGGCACTGGAATGGGCTGCCCAGGGAGGTGGTGGAGTCACCGTCCCTGGGGGTGTTCAAAAAATGGGTTGATGAGGCACTTGAGGCCATGGTCTGATGGTCTAACAGTTAGGAATATGATGGGATAAAGGTTGGACTTGATGACCTTGGAGGTCCCTCCCAACCATAATGATTCTATGATTCTATGATTTTCAATTTACTTATGATACTCTGGCACTTCTCACCAACCAGCCAGGACCAGTAATGTCCTCCCAGTATTGCTATGAAACAGGGCCAGAGCTAAACCAGTGAAAAACTGAAATGAAATTCAAAAAAGCTATGGAAAACAATTAAAAGACCGGAAACAATTGTCTCCTTTTTTTTTTTTTTTTTACTTTTTTCATTGAACCTATCTTTGTCACAATCTGAAAATCTTACAACACTGCCCCCCAGCCTCAAGAAGCATTCTGCAGTAGTGCTGCCAGTTCCTATCTAGATCTAATTGAAGAAAATATTTCCAAACACAGACATTGTTGTCATAGCCCATTCCTTTCTCACCTCAAGATCAAATAACTGCAATATTTACTGTTATTGGACAGCCCATTCTGAAAGCACACCTGAAGCAGAATGAAATGTTGTCAAGCTGCATAGCTCAGCATGAGCATGACACCGATGTTCTATAACTTGCAGTAGCTGCTGATTTTTAACCTCTAATATCTAGAAAGGCATAAGATTTGTCTTTTTGGTCAACTAGCCTCCTTTTTTTCCACAGCACCCCTGTTGCAATACTGACTGTATTCAAGAACACACAGCTGAGGCACTGTATCTGCCAAAGCAGCACATCCCAACAGCTGTCTCCAGCTTGTGCTCCTCAAGAACCGAAGTGGTAGAGCACAAGGCACACGTTCCCTGCTGTACACCCCAGTCCGCTTCAGCCTTTGGGTCAAACTGATAAATGGACTTAAAATATTTTTAAGATACTGTGATAAAGGGTATTATTTTGCCTGGTTTTTAACTTTTTTACCTTTTCAGGTAAATGCATTAATAGATCCATGACCTACTACCCTTGTTTCCTCTTCCCTTCGTGCTTCAGTGTAGCAGAAAGCAGTCCCTGCCCTGACAGTTGTGCTTCCCAGGCAGGCAGGACTCCACCTGGAGCTGACAGGGCCTCCATGGAGGGTGCTGCTCCTCAGACACTTCCTGCTCCTGGGCAGCTCCAGCAGTGATCCGCCTCCCAGCAAGGCTGGCTTTCAAACAGGCAGAACCAGATTCCCCAAGCAGAAAGCAATCGATTTGCCTGTCTGCAGCAGTCGCAGAAGTCAGCTTCCCTCTCACCCCGCTGCTGCAGAAGATGAACCCTTGGACAACTACATAAGAACTAAAAGGTGAAGGCTTCTTAATGGAACGCCACTCAGATGCTTCACTTAGGCAAATATTCAAAACAGGGTTTTTCAGGTTAAACTGAAGCTTACCCTCAGGAGTTTCCCTGTGAAGGATAAAACAGAAAGCCACCAGCACAGGATTAAAAGGTAAAGACTTTTCTTTTCCTTAATGTTTATAAAGTTGCACTTATCAGAAAAAGGCTGTGTAGTGTGGTTTAGGGTGGCAATGTGCCCAAGTGACAAGACACACAAATAATGGATGTCTGTCCTGCTAAGAACTGGGCATTTCTCTGGCTGAATACAGCCTCAAAGCTGTGCTGCTCATGAACAGGTTTTGATGTTTTTATGCATAAAACTTCCTTCTTTAGGGAATACCTAAGAGTTATCTTAAAGGATAGACCTTGATACTGATTTTCCAAGTCAATAGAACTTTATATAGCGATTTCTCATGTTTAATAAACTGTAGGAGGTATATATCAAAACATACTTGAAAGCACACAAAAGTGTCTGTTGGTTTATCACATTAAGTTTGCTGAGTGAGAAGCTTTCATATATAAAATCATGCTTGGCTTACTTTGATTTCACATGAAGTATATTTGGAACCTTCTTAGTGTAACAAACTCGCTCCGTGCAAGAAATACAGAAAAGGTAGGCACCATTGCTGTTATATCAAGTAGGATTTTTTTAAGCATCTAGAGAGCTTTTGAAATTTATTTTAAGAGTCATGTGAAACAATGTGGAAGGGAGTGTATGTGTGCATTGGCACAGCTGACAGCTACAGCTCAGTAACAAACAGTATTTCTCTCAGAAGCCAGAAGACATGCCAGAGGAAAAAAAGTCTGAATGCAAGCTATGTGGGTTCCTTGACCTGTTTCTAAAATGGAAATTACTGAGCAAAGAGGAAAAAGAACAAAAAAACCAAAAAAACAGTATTAAGGATTACTTTACAATTCAAAAAATTTGGTGAAAAAAAATAGTATGAAAAGGACATATCTGTATCTCAGCTTTCATCAGAAATCCAAGAAGTGATACAGAAAGGGTTTATTTGTGAAGAGGGTATTTTCTGCGAGGGTATGTGCACACACGTGTTTGTTTTCTTGTTTTGTGGACTTGGAGGGGTTTTTTAAACACTGTACTTTCCAACTTAGGCATTTCTCTCCACCTGTGTGGGATTGTCATACAGTAACATAACACTGAAAACTAAAACCAGTAGAGGGTACACACGGGGAGGCAGGGCTAATCAGTACAAGTGTCTGCTTTTAGGGTTAAGTTTAATCAGAGTCAGTTATTACAGACCCCAAAATTTTGTTTCAAACCTGCATGGTGGCCATGAAAATAAACAAAGAGCAAAGCATGCCTGAGCTCAGAATATTACACTATCATAACTATCAACATGATTAAAAGCAACTTAAGGAAAATGTATCTTTGTGAGAATAATTTATCTAAGACCAAGAATACTCGTCTTTAAGGCTACTTCAAGAAGCCATAGCTTTGAGTGACTGAATTAGCATTCCTGTGAAAACAAAGAAAAGAGAGAAATTCTGAATTTACCAGCAGTCTACACAAGGGAAAGAACAATGCCGTATTCTTCAGTCTGTGGGCAATCTTCTATTTAAAAATGCTGTTCTACTGTTTTTTCCCTCAGAAATTTCATCACTATTAAATTTTTTCTTGGCCAATCCTGTGGACAGCAATAAGTAGGCTATTTTATCCTAGAGAAGTGAGGCCTCAGCAAACATAGTAAGAAAAGGTCCATTACTCTCTTTATGCTTTGCTTGCTAACATTCATGAAAACCAGACTCCTGATCCACAAACAGGCAGAGAGATGTCAGTTTGTCAGATTGTTTTGTTTGTTCTTTCCTCTTCGATTACTGGTAGTTCATTAGGTTTTTTGAGGAAGTCACAAAAACCAAAATTCCTTATATTTTTAACAAACAAACAGATAGGAGAACTAGCCAACAGTTTCAGGCTTCCCATGGAGACCACAAGGCACTCTAAGACTAAGCTCTAACCCCCCTCTTTCAGCAGACTTTTTGCAGATTGCCTTTAAAAGCTTTTAAGCACACTGAAATAATCTAAATGGTGGGTGTCAACAGATCTTAAACTGTATTGTTTAGCACTCTAAACCTCACCTGAGCTTTCTGGATTGTTGACAACAACTACAAACCCATCAGTAACTTTTTACTGATTGACACTAGGCTCTTTCTCAAATAAACTGGCTTATTTAATTTCTCTCGTTTGCTTATCACGACTCCAATTCTTATGCAAAACGATCCTTTGAATATTAGGGTAAGCTATAATGAAAAACTGGTGAATAAAGAGCTACAAGATTTATCTGCCTGCAAACATCAATTAAGAATTTGCTTTCATGCAGTTGCAGGGAAATAGAAGAGACATTTCTCTAATTCAACCTTTTCCCTAAACAGTTCCTCTAGGTCATATTTAAATAAAAGAATAGTTAGAAATAAGATTCTAAACTCATCCTGCTTATAGTATCTCTAGGCAACTTAGAGAAACTTCATTCTCATGCTACCTTTTGAAGTGGTCACAAGAATGTCAACAATTATAATTTGTTTAATTTTGGTTAAGTGGCCCCATTCTCACCTCAAGTCTGAATCATATTCCTATTTACCAAAAACATATTTCACTGACACGCTCTGCTATCAGTTTTATCATACCTATTGATCAAGTAGGCTGCATCCAAAGAGATGTCTGAGCCCACATCCAGAATATTATGTTCAGCTTCCAGATGTATAATTTCAAAAGCAGTGACAATAAATGATATTGCCATGTATTTTTTGCATGAGATTTTAAAATATTGTAAATATGAACAATTTTCTTATACTCTCTTTCACCTTGATATATCAATATCAAGGTGATATATCAACCTAGGTAAACATTAAGGTTATTAGTCAAAGTTGCCTATAAGGTGTTTTTTTAAAAAGCTGCCTGTAAATCCTTACATCTATTACAGGTGAGTTCCAAGGCTGTGATACGTAGCTGTATGGTCTGACAGAGATGAAATGGGAATGTGAAGTCAGTGGGAAGTTGCACAGTACAGACTTTGAGCCTGCAATTCTACTGTTAGGAAGAGAAAAATCTTGAAATTGATTTATAGCAATATAAAGTCATTAACTAGGAGTTCAAACTGTGTATCTTATTAAATGGAAAGAATTTCACCTGTCCTCTATCCTGTTGCAGCCCTTTCTCTTGCTTCTAATTTATTTTCAAATACTGCTTTAAAAACATATCAATATCTGGACCTTAATTACCTGACCTTTTGGCAGAGGAGATTATGATTTTCTTTCTGGATTTCTGTGACCTACAGGTGGCCATCATATTTGCATCAGCTAATTAAGTGAAGGTGATGATTTCTAATATTATTCTTGCTGGAAATAAATAAACCCAGGTATCTACAATGTATACATTTACTTTGCTGCTTATTTCTCAGGTCTCTCAAAGAGCACTAATGACAGTAAACCTCTGATTTAATAGGTGAAAAAACCCAGCATCAAAATATTAAGTAAGTTCTTCAGTTCTGCTTTTAATCAAGGGATACTCCATTCCCTTACCTATGACAGAGGAAAAATCTACAGACTGATTTGCAGAGTGAGATCATTGTTTTGTCAGTCAGGACTTGTAGGTGCAGTATGTGTCACCATGACTGTGACTCAGGTCAGTGCCAAAGCATGAACTCTCCACCTTCCATTACCCGAAGCAGTATCAGTAGGGGACATGAGAACAGTGGTAGATGCTTTTCCTTAAGTCTTCCACTCTGCAGCCACACATTCATAAGAAAGGTTTCAAAACTCCAAGGAATAATCTCAGATTTGCCACTGATTCATTGTGCAGCTTTGAACCAAATACTTCATAAAATGGCAAAAACCCCCACGTTTTTCTAAATGGAACGTAAGAGAAGTACTGACAGCTGCAGAGATTTCAAAAGTATGAAAGCTTGTAATACAGCTGATTCACAAACTGCTGTATTTTCCCATTCCACTAATGCTAAAGTCATTGTATTATTGTATTATTTCCTTCAATATTTCCTATAATATTATTATTGTATTATCTCCTTCTCTTCTCTCAGGATTCTTTCCCATATCATGCGACACAACACAATCAACACAAGACAGCTACATCTTCTACAGCATGACAGTGTTACAGATTTCTGGCCAAACACGCAAGAACATCTGAATTATTTTAAGTAACAAAGGTCTGTTTTCCCCTTCTACATCTCCCTTGGGGGGCTTACTCCAGCAGCATGATTTGGTTACACTTTTCCAGCAACTTTGGACTCATTCTTACCCATCTTATTAACTCCTTGAATACTCAGACCTGTTTTCTCCCATTTGAATCTCATGTTTTTACTCAGTATTACAATTTCTCCACTTCCCATGAACTCTTTCACAATAATTAGAGCAAGTCCCAAGCTACCTTGCTTCAAATGCACCATTTCTGTCCTCCTTCACAGTGGTCATTTTGGTTTCACTGTGTAGCTTTATGGCAGCTATGGTGGGTAACATTGGCTCAAGGGGACAAGCGACCAGATTGTATTTCCTCAGTATTACCTAGCAGGCAATGTGTGCTACAGGTTATTCCCCAGAGATGAAGGCTGACAAATACAAATGACTTCAGCATGTTAGTATTTTTTTAAATGAAGAATGAGATACCCATTATCATTTAAGTCCCCTATGCTGAAAACATTACTGATTTTGCACTGCCATATGATATACACTGATACAATTTAGCTACTTTCCACATATAAGGTCATCTTTTTTTAGGTTCATAAACAAGGCAAGCTCTCTGCCTTTGGTATGTTCCTGTTGAACCACTCCCACACTTCCCACAAACAGAAACTTGAACTTAGAACTATTTTTAAATATGTTTTTCCAAGGACTTATCATCTTAAGACAGAGATGCTTTAAGAGGATATTTTCATCCAACCACCTTGCTGTGTGATAATCCCTGGTTTAAGCATGTTTGTTTACAAGGCATTTAAGTTAAAGGAAACTTTTTAAACAAAGGGGAAAATAAATGCAGCCTGTAGCAAGATTGCTTACTTTAGTTATTTAAGTTGTATTTACAGGCAATAGGGCAAGATTCCAAAACACCATCAAATAAGTTTCTTCTTTTCTTGTGAGAATATACGAGAGAGCACAGCTTCTAGGGCAAACTGAAATTTCAACTCAAACTGAAATACCAATTCAAACCCTTAGTTTTCCCATCAGACTACTTAAACTGTATCTTAAACTGTGGCATTTAAATAGTAAATGTGTCTCACTAATTTTTTGCTGTTAAACTTAAGACACTTAAAGCAGTAATCAAGTTCCAGATCAGAGTATGACTCCAAATGTTACTCACATTGTGCTCAGAACTAAGTTATATGGGTTTGTTGGCACCATATAACAGAGCTGTAATGTAACTTCATGGCAGCCTGGAAATGTAATAATGCTAATACTTGTAACCTGAAAATCATTTGGGACACGTTGCCTGAAAGTGTCCTCTACCCAGTGCCCTTAATTGACTCATAACTAAGGAACAGGAAAACAAACTGACCCTTATTTTGTTGCAATCATTAAAAAAAAAAAAAGAAGCTACTTCAGCAGAGGTAAAGAAAGGAGTATGATGCAGAACACAGATCAGACATCTCAAAGAGCTCTTAAAAAGACAATTCTGTCCTTGATTTTCTGCGAGTCCTCTTCTCCTTGTGGACCACAGTGTGTTAAAATGAACGTAGGATGGCATGCAAATTGCATCAAGGATCAAATAAAAACACAGCCTGCTGAATAACCAAGAAATAGTGAATAAAACTATGAAAATTAAAATAAACAGGAATTTTTTGTAAGTCAGGGGGTGGGGAGGAAATAAAACAATTTATCAAAGCCAAAAAAGAAGCCCTTAAATCTAATTACAACCAGTAACAAGAGTTCCATACCATGAACTTACCTACTTCACATATCCATTTATGCCTTTTACCTTAATGCAGCCCAAATCTGATTTTTGGATGTAGGCTCCCTGTTCACTGGCTCCACTGATAAATTAGATAGGTGGAAGAATATTTATATGGCTGCTTTGCAATTAGAGCAAAAAGATCTTTCAACTTGCTTTTTTTTTTCTTCTTCTTAAAAAAATGGAGCAGATGATATAAAATTGTCCATTTCCATCAGATTCATTATCTTTGATTTTAGGACATACTTTATCATCATGACAAATTAATAATGGTGGTCCAGTCATCAGGATCTATTATTCCCCTAGTCAGCGTGCTAAGGTAACTGTCATTATAAAGACTTTCCCAGACACATGTGTCATCAGTTTGACTGGAGGGAATCATAACCTTGACGAGACACACAGAAAAGTTATCAGAAGGCAAAGACTCTGGCAATATTCTTAAAATCTATTTGACAAGGATGTGAAAATTGTGTTCCTGAACCAGTCAACAATATAAAAAGATGCCTACCAGAAGAACAAATACATAGAGCCAATAATTTGAAGCTAGAGTTTAAGAAGCTAATGCTTTCCCATCTACTGATTTGCTTTGCCCTTACTGCAGTCAGTCTCTTAGTTGTTTGAACCCAAATTTTCCAACCTCCGATGAAGAAAAAGTCTAATGAGGATGTGCTAAGCTGTGCTACTTTATCATTTCAGAAGGATCATCTTTTAAAATCTTTTTTTTTTTTTTAATTCAGGGGACACTCTAAGTCACTAGGATGCTGTCAGTGCACATATTCCCTTTACTCAATTCTAAAAGAATAGGCATATTCTCCCTCTATTGTCAAAAACTTCAAGGAAGTAAATCTTTCATCTCAATCCAAAGAACAACAGGATGTGCCCCTATACAGATACACAAACACGTGGGACAACAACAAGGACTCAGTATATGAACAAAGTTTGTTGTGGAACACTAAAGAAAGTCAAGTCAACAATTTCCAAGGTTATCTTTTTCATTAAGACATCCTTATTTATTTGAAACCAGCATGCGTTTCAGTTGCCACTATAATCAACCTCATTTATTGGCAAGCACGGTCAGTGGCAGGTTTTGAAGGCAAGCCTGGTAGGATACAAGATACGAAACTAAGGTTCTATTGCTTGCATTCCACTCTTTAGTGAGACTGGTGTTTAAACAAGAAAAAAAATTCCTTTACAGAAAAAAATTCCTTTAGCAGCAATCTTAAGTATTTTCTGCTTACTGCTTTGCAAGTTTGATATTTGAGAATATTTGCAGATTTGCAATTCTGTTGCCTTTTTTTTCCCTAGAAGGAATATGGGTATTTCAAGACCAATGCTCCCAAAACATTGAAAAGCACATGTCAAATTGTTCAATTGCTAGTGGATACACAAACTGAAGATGAAGCCCAGTATAGTTCTTATGATCCTGTGTTTAACTTGCTTTCAAACCACAGGAGTTTAATTATATGAAAAACTGGTAAGTACCCTTTTCAGAAACTGTACTATGTCTGAAGGAGTAACTGGATGACTGCATGGGTGTTTTAGAGCTTATCAGTAATTACTTGGATTCTCTTAGATACAAGAAAGTCTTGCCATCTCACATCATAAGCATTAATAGTGCCCTTAGAACTTGCTTTTAATCACAGGCTTGTCAAGCCATGCTGAATTAACATGGGTCAACAGATGTGTTAGGCTATACTGAAACAGATTTTCAGGTCACTTCTCAGAAGCCTTGTTTAGCACTCCTGGTTCCTTTCACATGCCCCAGACTGAACTCTCCCTGTGGCAGTCTCAGTGGTGCCAAGCAGCTTTGAAGCATTCCTAAAGAATGTTATCTTGAAGAAATTGCCTGACTTCTGCTGAGAGGAGATACACAGCAAGTCAGGCAAGAGGAAATGCTGTAACAAAATTAATACATGTTGCATTTCCCCCACCCCAAAGTAATGTTTTCCAATAAATTACTTGCAAGTTTGCCTGATCACAAGTCAGTACTTACTGTAACTTCTAATGACTGCCAGGCTTTTTTGGATTCTCTTGGTGTGAATCAACAAACACTGAATTCAGATCTTAAGGCATTAAGGGGGGAAAAAAAAGGCAGTAAAGGAAATCCACACCAGGGTAGAATATCAACATTCTTTCTCATAATTAATCTCTGTAGCATTTCAAGTTTTGTTTTTCAGCTAATCCTCCTGCAGAGAGTCAGATTTAAGTCTTTGAAAAACATGTTCACACTGTTCAAACTCCATGACTTACATTATGCAAAAATCTATTTAGGGACTTTAAATATGCATAAGTGAGCAGAGATACCACAGCACCATCATTTGAAGCTGTTCAAATGTAACAAAATCATTTTCATATTGACAGGTTACTGGATTGATCCTTTGCAGTTATTACAAATGAATCCTTTGGGTACTATGAGAAATACTACATTTGCTTACTAAAACAAAATAAAAATAAAAAATCTTTAGCACTGGAGTTGAAGAAGAAATGAACCTATAAAAAAAACCACTATTTCAGAAGACTGCCCTGAAACCTCTGAGAGCAACCAAAAGATACTACTATGCTGTTTAAAATTTATGCTTGAACAAAAAGCCCTTTCAAAGACACACATCTTCTACTCCTGAAGGTTTACTTTTTACTGAAATTTTCCATTGTTGATCATGGTCCAAGAAAACATTCACTTAGAGCTTGAGGAAAATACTTTCTTCCCTATAATTAAAAATAAGTTAAACTTAGATATTTTCTAAAACCGACACAATCAAAAGTTTCTCTTAATTATACCTCTGGTAAAGCTTTCACAACAGCTAGGGTAGAAAGCAGAACTAAATCCACTTGCTATTAAATAAGAGAAAGTACTGAACTGTGTCCCACTATGTTACACAAAGCACACTTGCATACATTTTTTGAAGACTGCAAATGACTGAGTAAAAAGAGGTGACACTAATCCAAAAAGAGCTTAGAAAATCTTCAAGCTGCAACATTAGAGATATGGACCCACCTCTATGAGTACTCACAGCATTAAAAAGATAATCATTTTCATGCTAAGTTATTACAGTTTTGTTTTGCTGTAGAGTTAACTGCTTCGGTTACTATCAGTTTACCTCCTCAGGCAAGGGAAAGCAAGGAAAATGGAGAAAGGTTTTGCAATGTGGCTAAACTAAAAGCCTAAGGTAGTTTATTCATGCCAGAACTCTGCTTCATTAGATAGTCTATCTTACAACCTCTAAAGCTGAGTGAAGTGTGTGCTTCCTACTGAGAATCCAAAAATACAGCAGCAGATTCACTTTTATTTCCAAAAAGATTTAAAAGTTGATTAGTTTTCATCAAATAAGAAATTACAATAAAATAAGAATTTGAGTTACTCCTCTCTTTCTTCACAAATAAAAGTGCTCTCCATGTGCCATATTCCTCATTGCTCTAAGTTCTGGACCCTACACCAGAAATCTACCACAAAAATGTGCTTGGGCCACAAATTACCGTATGGGGAAAAACACTAGAGTGAAGAAGCTGAGGGAAGACTGTTAAACACACCCACCTGAAGATAAATTAAAAACTTTAGGTGATAAGATTAAGTCCTACAGAAACTGGATTAAATGGTGGAGTGCAGTGACACCACCTATCCTGTACATTCGTTCAGAATATCTACCACTTCCAATTCACTGGTACTTCTGTGCAGAGGGAAGCAGCTCTGATCTCCAAATCTACTTTTCGTGTATACATATAACCACTAACATTGATTGTTGTTACACTTTGATTACAGTGAAACAAGAAAAAAGATACTGGAGTTAACTCTCTGTAAGAGGGGAAAAAAACCTGGACACAAAAAGCCATGAAAGACCGCCTCCAGGAGCTTAAACTGAGAGCTAAGGAACTACAGATAGCTGGGGAAAACAACAGTGCAACTGTACAAGAAGAAGAGCAGGAGGAGTTTGAACAGCAGGCCATTATTTATGAGAAAGAGCCCATAACTGAAAGACACTTGCATGAAATCCAGAAGCTTCAGAATGAAATTAATAATTTGGTGGAGGAAGTCCATAAATTCAGTCAACAACAAAAAAGCCTTCTATCGTCCATGAGAAGATTCAGCGTTCTGAAAAAGGAATCTAACATAGCAAAAGAAATAAAAATTCAAGCAGAGCACATAAGGAAAAGTTTGGATGAACTGTCAAAAACAGTGAAAAAAGCTGAAAGTGAACATGGGCCATCACGTGCCACAGTAAGAATTCTAGCTTCCCAGCACGCTTTCTTATCCCAGCGTTACCTGAGTGCTATGCTCTCGTACAACGATGCTATAACTGCTAAGCAAGAGAAATGCAGAAGATTCATTGTCCGCCAGCTTGAAGTAGCTGGCAAAGAGGTATCTGAGGAAGAAGTCAATGACATGCTCCAACAAGGAAAATGGGAGATTTTCAATGAAAATCTACTCACTGAAGTCAGGATTACCAGAGCTCAGCTTTCGGAGATTGAACAGAGACACAAAGAACTTGTCAATCTGGAGAACCAGATCAAAGACTTAAAGGACCTTTTTGTCCAGATATCAGTTCTGATGGAGGAGCAAGGGGAGATGATCAATAAC
The DNA here is from genome assembly GCA_013398125.1 of Aegotheles bennettii. Taxonomy (NCBI): domain Eukaryota; kingdom Metazoa; phylum Chordata; class Aves; order Caprimulgiformes; family Aegothelidae; genus Aegotheles; species Aegotheles bennettii. The sequence goes on from VZRW01008830.1 coordinate 52,334, forward strand.
ATCGAAATCAGTATGAACAACACTCAAGAATACACTCAAGTATCTAAAGAACAATTTGGGCTTGCAGTCAAGTATCGAAAAAGAAACCCTTGCAAAGCAATTTGCTGCTGGTGTTGTCCATGCTGCAAATGATCCGAAACCCCAAACTGTTTGAAATACCAATGGTTCCTATTTAGTAAACCAAGCTTGAAAAGCAGTCTCAGGATCCCCTGATTGCTTCATTTTTCTTCCCACTTCTCCTTCCACAGAGCTCTCAGGAAAAACTGCATCTGTTTCTCCAAACAGTTAGAAGAACGCAGAGAATTTTATGGTTTTCACAGGAACAGGCAAACTAGGGGGAAGGATCAAAGGCCATAAGTGACACTTTTTTGTTCTTCCACTCAAACTAAAACAATGTGGCAACAAACTACCTGGGCTTTTGGGATGCATTGAAAAATACTGTTAATCTCAAAGACAGCATTCATAAGAACAGTTTGGTTATTTTTACAAAATAATATTTTGTAGTTTTAACTGCCTTGTGGGTTTTTAGCACTCATATTTATTTGGTTCAAATTCTAAGGTGGTTTTTTTTTTCCAGGAATCTGAAATTCTACAGAAAAAATCTACACACAAAGCAGACAATGTTAGTAACAATCCAGAACATGGTGCCTAAACCAAACAAGAAGTCAGAAAACAGTTACCAGTCTTACGGAATGTGGAACAGACATCGGGTTATTTATTTTAATAACATCATGCAGCATTTCTTACAGATAGGTGTTGAGCTGGTATTTTCTGAACACATTAAAGATCACTAGCAGCAGAAGACCACATCGCCAAACCTACAGGCACATTTTTAGCAGCCTGCTGAGAAGTCAAGCATTCATAAAGTGACACAGAAATATTTGCACTATTCAACTACACAGGCAGACCCCTATCAGGTAAGGATCAGGGAATATGATACTTCATTAACACAGAGGGTAAGACCTGTTCTTACTGCTGCCTAGCCTATCTAAATATGCAGTTGCCTCTGTAGTCTCACTTTTGCTAGTACAAAAATTAAGGAGAAAAATAAGTAAAAAATAGAACTTCATCCTCATAAAAATAAATGTAATGTAGAACCGGAGAGAATGATTTAGGTTGGAAGGAACTTCTGGTGGACATCCAGACCAACCAGTTGCTCAAACTCTTGCTCAAACCAAGACAGGAATTTCCCTGGTTGCAGCTCTTATCCACTGTTTCTCATTCTACCACCATGCCTCTGAGAAGAGCCTTGTTCTGTTATGTTCACACCTTACTAGTAGGCAGCAGGAAGATCTCTCCCTTAGTTTCTTCACCTTAAGTCAGAACAAACACAGCTCTCTGACCCTCCTCATATGTCACACACTCCAGTACTGGCAGTTTGGACTCACTGTAGTATGATCAACGTGTCTTCATGGTCTTCTTGTAGTGGGAAGTCCAGAACCAAACACATCATAGGACATGCATTTAACTGTACTACTGTGGAGTGGCCAGAAGAACTAGTTGAGGGTTTCCAGAATGCTAAATGGCTCCATGAGATTCTGCTAATTGCAGAAACCTAGGATCCTTATGTGGATATGCAAAAGAGATGCCTAAAGTAGTCAGCATGAATACCTCCCAAGTACCAAAACCAGAGCAGCTAGCCATTGACTCAAACTGTCCTTGAAGATACCTCAGATCTTCCTTGTGAAACAGCTTCATTAGCAAGACAAGAAGTACTCCATTGCTTTATTTTGCAGTAGCACTTATTTCTGCATTGAAGAGAAGCAAGCAGATCATAGAATCATAAAATGGTTTGGGTTGGAAGGGACCTTAAAATCATCCAATCCCAACCCCCTGCCATGGGCAGGGACACCTCCCACCAGACCAGGGTGCTCCAAGCCCCATCCAACCTGGCCTTGAACACTGCCAGGGAGGGGCAGCCACAGCTTCTCTGGGTAACCTGTGCCAGTGTCTCACCGCTCTCACAGCAAAGAATTTCTTCCTAATATCCAATCTAAATTCACCCTGTTTCAGTTTAAAACTGTCACCCCTTGTCCTGTGACTACCTGCCCTTGTAAGAAGTCCCTCTCCAACTTTCCTGTAGGCCCCCTTCAGCTACTTGAAGGCTGCTCTAAGGTCTTCCTGAAGCCTTCTCTTCTCCAGGCTGAGCAGCCCCAACTCTTTTAGCCTCTCTTCACAGGAGAGGTGCTCCAGCCCTCTCATCATCTTTGTGGCCCTCCTTTGGACTTGCTCCAACAGCTCCATATCCTTCTATTTGGGACCCCTGAACTGGACACAGTACTTCAGGTGTGGTCTCACAAGAGTGAAGTAGAGGGGGAGAATCATCTGCCCTGTACCCAACCCCTTTTTTGAACTGAATGAGAAATAGTGCTCTAATGCAATTTAACAAAAATAACAATGCAACTGAGTGAGCTAGATGTCTTTAATTACATCCAGTGTATGTGTATGTGAGGGAATCAATCTCCTATCAAAAGGCACTACTGAATTATTTTCACATTGCATTATTTATAAATAGTTGGGATTCCTTACACCTCAGCTTAAAATTGCCACCAAAATTAACTGTTGGCAAAGTACAATCAGAGGTCTGAACCTTAAAGTGAAAGAGATTATTTACACAGTAGCGACAAAAAATGAAATTAGATAATGACACCACTGATACTATTCCATTAAATAATCTCCCTCGCCTGTTACATATATGGAAGCTACCTTTATGTTCCAAGGGCAGAGTAGAAACAAGCCAATGATCCATACAGAGGAAAAAGCTGCTATAGTCAACATGCTCTTCCATATACCTGTGTATGTATATAAAGGTCTGTAATACACACAGAAATATGCACTACACAGAAAAACCACCCCATCTTATTTTTCTGTTTCTACTTTTAGAAAAAACAAAGGTATGTAACAGCACTTCCCTTCTTTCCTGGGCCCTTAAAAAGAAAAGGCATTACGGTGCTTCTGTGAAGGATTACTGCAGCCAGGTGTTGACAGAAGAGAAAATGAAAATACAACAAACACCACCTGTTTACACAGCATCCCCCATGCAGGAGTGTTCACACAAGCATCCTTATCTGAGAGAGAAATATGTTCCAGGGCTAGCCCTTCCTCTTCACACTGCAGAGACGTTTCTTTGAAGTAAACATGGTCTGGTTAAACAAGAGCTGTACTGGGAAGAAAACTCAAGTTTCAGTAATACTCAGGAAGACAGCTGCCTAGCCATAAGCAAGTAAATAATTCAAGCAGTTTTCAGCTGTATATTAGTTAGAAAATGGCAAACCAGAAACATATGTAACATACTGCAGAAGATCTGAGAAGCCAGAAAATCAGAATGGCTTGTGGAAAGGTTTTTCTTAATACAGATGCTATTAACTGAAAGTAATTAGTATTAACTAGAACTTACATTGACATAATGAGAATTTGATATTGAGTATTCAAAATGATGAACAGCAGAAATTATGCAGGCTGAAAGTAATCACTAAAATGACATTCCATTGCTTTTTTATAGATACAGAGTTATGCAGAAGAGCAAACAAATCAAAGCAGAGCTGCTAGCATTCTAATAAGAAATGTGAAATATTAATAGGTACAGTACCTCATCACCAAAGTCTACTAAAAAAAATAGCTGCCAGCAATCTCTCTGGTATAAAATCATCAGCCAGAGCACACAGAATTGTATTTCCTCTTGCCTGTGCTTTGTGTAAAAGTAACCCTGTCCCCTCAAAAAACCACAAAACTAAATTCCAAACCAAAACAGTATTTGTGTTTGCCTACATAACATGAAGTGTAAATATTCCTTTCTGATAAAAGGACAAAACAATTCAAAAGGAAGAAAATTTAAACTTGCATACCCATGTCTTGAGGATGCTGACAGAAGAATTGACCATGAACATAAGAACTTCAGAAAGTCTTACTTTCTACAAGTCAATTTTCCTGTACGTAATGGACTAATTAACTACTTAAGCACTTCAGTGTTAACGAGGCCTACATGAGCAAAGCAAACATAAATTAAGTAGTAACACTGAACATAGTTAAAAAAAAAGCCAAATATATAGTTTAATGTCTTCAAGTAATTTGTACTGAGAGTCAGTAACAGCCAATCCCATCAGCACTTTAGGAAAACTGGCTTGAAATGAGACCGTGACACCTCCACGGGTGGCGACAGATGCCACAATACCAATTCAGTTTGAAGCAGGATCACACTGAACAACATCAGAACTCTTACATTCTCATATGACTGTAACATAGAGTGTCTTGTACCAATCTATGCCACCATTGCACAATCCAGCCTAGTCTCTTCCCAGGCTACTGGGCCTCCACTTCCCCATGAACAGTGCTCAGGCTCACTATCCATTCCTTCACCGGGGAGGATGAGGAACAAGAGTTGTCTTCCACTTTTCTTTTGTCAGCAGAGTGTCTTCTTACACCTGGCAAAAACCAGAGTTGCCCAGGCACACTATGGAGTTAGGGCACACCACAGTACAATGGATTGGGAGGGAAGATGGCAAAAGGAAGAGTGGGCCCATGACCCCAGCTCTACTTTGCTCCGTAAGGAAGATTGAATCTCAAACCCTTTATTAATGGGTCCTATTCTTCACTGTGAAATGATAGCCACCTACCCATGGTAACTCACAGTGGTATCTTGCTAACACTACTAACACAGTGCTATGCCACAAACACCAAACAGAAAACAAAGACAATAAAGGAAAGAATTCATAACTCAAAATGCAGACTCGTGTAGGGAGCATAAACCAAAGAACTACTGGATCCCTCCACAAAACTAGGATACTGCAAGAGCAAATTCTGCTCAAGGGTTTGAGGCTTAATCAATTAGAAGGCAAACACATCAACAAACTTAGTTTAGTCATCAATAGATTCATTAGACTCAGTTAATACACTCTGCCTTCTGATTAGTTATTGGCATGGATTGAAAAGCAGGATCAAGCCCTGGGAAGTGTGTGGGCTCTCTGCAGGTACAGCCAGCCACACAAATAATTTCTATTACGGGATTAGGGCATTGAGATTTCTATGAAAAAAGCCTAAAGTTGTATTTATTTAGAAACATTGCAAAATTGTCATCTGTCACAATTACAAATTCAGAACAGATTTGAGTTAAACCAGCTGCATTAAGTTTTATTGCCTTCCCTGTACTACTAACATTCAGATAACAATAGAAGTTAAAATCTCACCTATTTTTCAACATACACACCATCAGCTTGCTGAACCACACTCCACTTGATCACAACAGGTAACTAGTTGCACCCTTAAACCACCAGAGCATCACTACTCATTAAAAGTAAGAGGTCTTTTCTTAGCTTTACATATTCTTTATGGTATCACAGAAATGTGTAATTACTGCATTACCCAAGCACAGATACAGGCTAGGTGGAGAATGGACTGTGAACAGCCCTGAGGAGAAGGACTTGGGGATGTTGGATGATGGAGAGGTTCAACATGAACCAGCAATGTGCGCTTGCAGCCCGGAAAGCCAACAGTACCCTGGGCTGCATCAAAAGCAGCGTGACCAGCAGGTCAAGTTGGGGGGGATTCTCTCCCTCTACTCCACTCTTGTGAGACCCCACCTGGAGTGCTGTGTGCATTCTGGAGTCCCAGACACAAGAAGGGTGTGGAGTTGTTGGAGAGAGTCCAGAGGAGGGCCATGAAGATGATCAGAGGGCTGGAGCACCTCTCCTGTGAAGACAGGCTGAGAGAGTTGGGGCTGTTCAGCCTGGAGAAGAGAAGGCTCTGGGGAGACTTTAGAGCAGCCTTCCAGTACCTGAAGGGCCCTACAGGAAAGCTGGAGAGGGACTTTTTATGAGGGCATGGAGTGGTAGGACAAGGGGTAACACTTTAAACTGCAACAGGGTAGATTTAGATTAGATATCAGAAAGAAATTCTTTGCTGTGAAGGTGGTGAGACACTGGCACAGGTTGCCCAGAGAAGCTGTAGCTGCCCCTCCCTGGCAGTGTTCAAGGCCAGGTTGGATGGGGCTTGGAGCAACCTGGTGTGGTGGGAGGTGTCCCTGCCCATGGCAGGGGGTTGGAACTGGATGATCTTTAAGGTCCCTTCCAGTCCAAACCATTCTATGATTCTATGATTATGGAGGCCTTATGTCCACCAGACATAAAGATATTGTCCTGATAAACCATTTTAAACTTCCATGGTTTATTTTGTAACTTCAAAAGGGTATTTGTCCTCAAAGATCTTTTTTTTATCTGAATTTAATAAAGATCTTTATTTCCAAATATCTAAAATATAATTTTTTACACAATCTAGTTTTTAAACATAGAAGTTCATGAATCTATTTGTTCTGCGAAAGAATGTCACCTTTTTAAACTCTGTCTTCTTTTTTTTTTTAATTAAAACACATGCACTGAAACAAAAGCACATGCCAAATACTATTAGAGTAAGCCTTCTTTAATGAGATTCTGCTGATCATGTATCAGCAGCACCACCATGTGTTAAGCGAACAAGACATTTATTGCTGAGAGATTACTGGTATTGCAGAATATAATCAACCATTTGTAAATTAAGTAACTGATGGAGGCCTAAATAGTAATAATATTTTTACACCATGTTGCCATGACAAACTTGCAAAGCCTTCAACCTATCATATTTCAAGTAATATTAGAATTTTAAAGAGTGCAAAAAACCCCCAAAGCTTATAATTTTTCCACTGCTAATGAAAGAGAAGAGAAATAAATATCCCTGAGAAGGACTAAATAAGATCTAATGCCAGATGCAGTGAGTGGATTCAGTATATCATCATGTACAACTCAAGAGGGAGAGAAGGGAAGAAAGAAAAGGCTTTTTCCACTAGACTTAGATTGGCATAAATAAATACTTCAGAAATACTGTAAAACTGATTGTAATATTGCTCAGTGCTAAAGTTACAGTAGTATTAGTATAATTTATACTTATGTTTATACTATACATAAGTACTTCTTTAGAAGGTGTATTGAAGGTCAAAGTTTCAGATTATTACGAGAACATTTATTAACATTACTTACACTAATACAGGCTTTCCTGATATCTTAGGGCTGTTTAAAACTTCTATCATGGTTTGCTTTGTTTCTTCCATTCTTGCAATGTCACTGGAATCCACAACAAATATTACACCATAGGACTCAGCATAGTAATTCCTCCAGATGCTTCGAATTCGTTTTCCACCTCCTAAATCAAAGATGGTGACTTCAAAGCGTCCCTGTTTAAGGTCAATCTTGGAAAACCCAACTGTTGGAGCCACATCTTCAGGAGACTCTGTCAGAGTTCAAAGAAGAAAGCCTTCAGTAAAAAATGTCCTTAAGTTATTTAAAGGATTTTACACTGTGATTTGTATAGCATAATTAATATTTTAAAAACATGGAGCAAACTCTCCCTGTTAAGTGACAGCACACTGCTAACTATGTATTTCTTACAGTAAGATTGCCCTGTCCTTAGGCAAATTTGAGATTAACATGTTAGTCTTTTAATCAGTTACTTTACACCAAGGGAGAAAAAAAAAGAAGGAGGAAGAGCCCAAAATGCAATTTTTAATATTTACCATCACAGTTGAATTGTAGTGGTGTTCAGTGTACTGCAGTTTTTACTTCCCTCCCTGCCCCCCAGTGCTCTCATCTGAAGTTACATAGCATTCACATGGTATTAATCCAAGTTTTAGAAGGAAAACAAACAAAACAGGTAATGCATTATGACCTGGGAAGCCTTGTGCTCTGTCAAATTTATTCTTTATCCCTTGTGGCTGCCCAAACAGCTTCAAAAGTTCAAACCAAGGGCTGAGATGAAGTGACTGAAACTATGTTCTTCCGAGATCTAAACTACTCGATTCCCTTTATTAAGATCAGGTTTTGGCCTTTGCTGGTTTATTTTTATTTTCTGGTTTTTAGTTTGCCATGCAATATGCTAAAAAAACCTAGCTGTATATTTAACACTTTTGCTGCAGTCTCCCTTTCCAGAGGGTGAAGAAAGCCTGTACCTGCCTCACACCACTAAGTGTCTCTGCAGGGGTGAGTTAATTGGATCTCTGCAATTGTTTTGAATAGCTTAGCAGCACAAGGCAGCTTGTTGAGAGGAAGGAATGAAGGTATGGTCAAAAGCAGTGAGCTCTGAACAGCAGTGCAGAAGCTACATCACCATCAGCCTTGCACTATTGTGTTCCTTTTTTGAGAGAATCCTTCACACAGAGCCAAGATGGAGATTCAGAACAGACCCCTTGGCCAGAACCGTGTAAGCCAAGACTCCAGCAAGAGAAAGGTCTGGGAACCCCATTTTTGAAAAACTACAGCCTCAACATTCAGCAGACTACATTTTGAAGAATGTTATATGGTTTAGTCCGTAAGTTTGTGCTCTTACAAGAGAGAACAATGTGAACAGGAGGGTTGGTTAAGGGTGAAAGTTATTGATGGTGCTGAATGTAAGGCAACATTGCCAAAACATCTGCTCCTGTTGTACAGTAAGGGCTCCAGTAATAAATAGCCTTCAGTGTAAAAACTGGCTCTGCCATATAGGCTGCAGATCCATTTTGGCAAACATGACTTTGGTGACCATGCTGATTTGCCCAGGTTTAAGAATCCTAAGAATTGAAATATATTTGGGTTCTGCTAAAACCCAGCAATTGTAACTGCAGGCTCTCCTACGGCTGCATGATTTGTGCACAGCTGAAAATACTGCTTTTATCAACCCTGAAAACTAACTGAAGGGTCCAATCTCTGCAAGCCCTGCTAAGGGGGAAAAAATAAAATTGCTTTCTAAGGCAAGCACTATTCAAGCCCTGGGAAACAGTCACAGAAGCCAGAACTATCTTTTCCTGGAGTTTCCCTTTAGAAATACACATCTTTATCTCCTTTTTTTCCCCCCATAAATAAGGACTTTTAGAAATAACTGTCTGGATGTGGCACTGGGTGATATGGTTTAGTGGTGATGTACACAGGCAGTTGGACTGGATGATCTTGAAGGTCTCTTCCAACCTCGATGATTCTGATTTAGCTGATAAAGGCATAAAAGTTGTTTTTGAGACAGAATGGGAAACTAAATAATGAATATCTCATGTTTTTAGGGCAATTATTGAGGAATGGGAATGCAAGAATATTCACAACTTTATTCCCACTTTAGCAAGTCTGTGAACTTACATAACACGTGCAAAAAGAAAGTCAAGGTGGAGTCTCCAAGTCTGTCAAAACACTAGTAAGTACACTCTTGTTATTACACAAGATGAAAGTTATGTAGAAAGATAATTCCACAAGAGGAAGAAAAAAATCCCAACAAATCAAACAAAAAAACAAAAATCAAACATTGAGAATTTGGGGGTTTCATAAGCACAAGTTTTATCTCAAATTATATCCTGCTGGCATGTGCCATTGGATGGTGCAAAGTATCCTTCAAAATCAAGTGGCTCCTTACTGAAGTTGAGTGTCTAGAAAACTTCTAGTGCTTTTCTGGTGATAAATAATGATATAAAATTTGTATCACTAGAACCATCCTTTATGTTATAAACATACACATGCAATTTCCTTCTTTTGAAGTTTTTCCTCATTATATATACTTGCAACACTGATTTTCATAGAAAGTTTACTGATGTATGCATGTACTGGCTGGTCACCTGAGAGCACATGCACAGAAAGAAAAAAAAATCAGGTCCATTGATTTCTTTAGTGTATACCAGGATGTGAAACACATCATTAATCAGAATATTTTGTATCATTACATTAATTCAAAGTAATTATTAATTAGAATGTGTTCTACAGCCTTCAGAGGTTTTGTCCTACACTTTCTATTGCTTAAAGCAACTGATGGAGACAGGCGGCTTGCTTGGAGTTACAATGTTCCTTCAGCTATTTATTGAACTCTGGAAAAAACCTTCCTATAGTCCAAAAATGCACTACGATGCTCATGAAATTTAAACAAGAACCCAGAACAATTTTGTTGCAACTTAGCATTTTGCACAGTTAAAAATATAGTGGTCAACTCAAGGCACATAAGCACCAAGGTGTGCTGAACATTTGGTCATATTGTTTCCAGGATAATTAAACACCTCTATGGACCAACTTTTTCAGTTTCAGTGGACTAAGGGCCCTAATGTTGCATGGTGCAAAGTCTTGAGAGGCAGCTCTCTCCATACTATGTACCTTGCCTCTACACCTTACTATTACTCCTTGGAACTCCAAGGCCTCCTTGGAACTTAACNAGAATGGTAGCAACTATACTGAGCTACCACTGATTTGGGGTGTTGGCTCAACGTGATATTAAGAGCGGTGGCCAAGGAACAAATGTAGGGCTTGCTCTGCTACTTCTCCTAAGCATAAAGTACATGACTGGGAGCACCTACTTTTTAAGTCACCCTAGAATTACTTGCCAGATATAAAAAATCAGAATCTGTACGTTTCAAAGGTAAGACTCCTCATTTTTTCTCTCATCTGCAGATCTTCACACCTGTGACATGCTCACTTTGGCAACCATACCCTTAGAGAAGAGTACAATTAACAAAGTTTTCTTTCAACATCATGGAAGTGAGAGATAAATTCAGAGATGAAACAATATTTTTAGATTAAAATGATAGAAATTAAGTCATTATTAGTCTCTCTTTCAATGTTCATTTTAGATGATAAACAAATTAATTGCTTACCTCCTTGAATTCCTCGGACTGTAGCAGTTTTACCAGCATTATCAAGACCCACCATAATTAGTGTCACCTTCCTCCATAAGGAGAAAAAAAAAAGAAATATATTTTAAATCTTTTTTTCCTCTAGCTAGACATCACTTGTTACATTTTTAAAACATGCACAGCATATTTACCACAAAGTAGTAGAAAGAATAGGTATCAAAATAGCAAGTAGCAGGCATTGTTACAATTGTGTATCTGGTGTCAGTATGTTAATCCAACTGATTAGACAGAGCAGCAGAACGAGGTATGAAATGAGAAGTCTAATATTGTGCTGTAAGTTTCACATGAGACAATGATTTTGCTTTAAGTTTGTATTTGCCTGCTGAAATCTAATTTCATGGTATTGTAAATTTTACCCTTTTTTTTGGTGTGGTCATTCCCCTGTATTTTTCCCCTCTCTCTGCCTCAAAGCTGTGCCTATACTAGAAATTTACTTCTGTCTCAAGCAGTGCATCTGAACAGCACTATACAGCATACAGCACTTGTGTAGACAACATCAGGTGCTGCAAATAGCAGCACTGGTACTTGTTGTGCCTTTGTTTCAGTCAGGAGTGATCTAGGCTGCAAACAGGCAAACCAGTGGTGTTGAGTATGTACAACACTACCAAACTGATATACAGGTTAGAATTTATACCAGGACAGGATTTTAAGCAAAACAATAGGAAAACATATCTATGTGTATACCTCAATCATTCCTCCTATTTATAAAGACTCAGAGGGGCCAAGGAACTTGCTCAGTTTTAATTCCCTTTTAAGTGAAGGAATGCTAAAAACATTTGTTATTTCTAGTTGTAAAGCTATAACAGCATCCTACATGAAGTATAACTTCTGCAACTTCAGAGCCAAAAAGCTCTGAAAAAAAGAACCTAAAAATGAACAGTAGGATCACAGTAAATTATACTTTCACAGTAAGCTAAAATAGAACATAATACACTGGTGGTGTCAGAAAACTATTCAATTCAATACAGTTCTTTGAACAGCAGCCCCTCTTGTAAAACCTAAACTATGCAGCACTGAAGAAAAGAGCAAATCCTCCTACATGAGCGTGAAGCATAAATAAATGTGGTGCAACCCTTCCCCATAGTTTGTGAATAGTTTGAAACAAACCACGTGCTACTTGTGCATCTCTGTGAACTGGAGGGAAAAGGATGCAGGATGTCAAGACAAAAGTAAGAACAGTAGCATTTCATAAGCAATAATGGATCACCAGGCTACGCACAACATGGAGTGTTAAGATACTTAGATAATAGTAAGAAAACTAATATTACACTGGGGCTATAATCTACTCTTGACAACAAGGTGTTTAAACACATTGCACTTGAGAGTCGCAAAATGCAGAAACTAAATCAGTAAAACAAAAATAGAATAAACTTTACATAGACATTCTAGCAACAACCCCTAATGCTCAGCTTGAGGAAACAGTATGCTAAGGACAGTATTTTGAACTTTATACTTTTTGGAGTCAGAAACAAAATACTCGAGTTAGAGGTGATTAACATTTCATTTTTGAGTTCAGTAGATACACTGATTCTCTCTTGGAGAAAAAAAAAAAAAACAGACAGATTTTGTCTTGGCATTAAAAAATACCAAAGACACGAAACACAGTTTGGGAAGGTCAGCACAGAAATGTAAAATACTTTCACGTGTTTACCTGACAGGTTCCTGCCACCGTTTTAACCAGCTGCAGCAATTGGCCATTAGACTGAACATCCCTCTTCGCTAGCCATCCAGAGCCATGAGAGCCACAGAAACAACGTGGACAGGCCAGAACAACCCAAGGCAACGGCGAGAGGGACTGCAGCGGTCCAGATGTTGTCTTGTCACTGCTAGTAAGAAAAACAACAAAACCACAGAAGAAATGCACAGTTAGCCCCTGTGTACAACCAAGGCAAGCCATTTCTCTAACAGCAGCCTGTCCATTCAGAATGTGTCATATCCAGTCAGCCCCACGACAGTCACATTGTGTCTTTCACTTCTCCATCCTCTCACACTTCATCTACCCCCACTTTACATATCTGGGCAGCAACAACACAGTACTCATGCAAAATAATGATGCAAGACCACTGCACATAAGGAAACCTGAAAATTAGAGCAGTAAGTCACATCAAGCCATGAAATTCCATTGCTTGCCTCACTAACGCACCCCACAGCTCTGCTGACTGACAGAGAATAAGGACCAATTTCAAGCATGAGTAGGGCTTCTAAGAACGTAACAGATAAGACATTAAAAGCAAACAAAGAATGTCCTACCTGTTAAGTATATTCATTTGGGCCTTGGGACAATTGGTTGAAGGATCAGGAGCACAGGTTGTGATTTCCTCGATCCTTCTGGTAGCAAGGGACAGTATTAATAGGAATAGGCAAATCCATCAGGTCAATGGGTGGCTCCAGGACTGGTGTAAGTGGAAAAATTTTGGGTTTTTCGACCATGGGATGATCTGTTCAACACCTGGGCTGCTAACATGTGATGGAATGCACCTTTCTCAGAGGGGAGAAAGAGCTCTAGTGCAGGAGCTAGTGGGGTTCATTGACAGAGCTTTAAACTAGCCTGAAAGGGGGAAGGGGACAAAACCAGGCTTGCCAATGGTGAGCAATAGGGTGGTGTGCCAAAACTTGAGGAAACGATCACTAAGGGGGAAGAAGATAAAGCCAGGCCCACTAGTGATGAGCCTAGGGGTGGCATGCCTGTGTTGGGGGCAAAATCAAAGCTGAGCCCAGCTTGAATGCATCTATGCCAATGCTCACAGCATGGGCAATAAACAGGAGGACCTGGACACCACTGTACAGCAGGAAAGTTATGATGTAGTTGCTATCATGGAAACGTGGTGGGATGTCTCTCATGACTGGAGTGCTGTAATGGATGGCTATAAGCTCTTCAGGAGAGACAGACGAGGTAGGAGAGACGGTGGGATAGCTCTGTACATTAAGCAGTACTTTGATTGTATTGAAATTACTCTGGCATTACTCTTTGATGGGTCTAAAACTGGTTGGATGACCGGGCTCAGAGAGTTGTGGTGAATGGGGCTAAACCCAGTTGGCCACCGATCACTAGTGGTATTCCTCAGGGCTCAGTTTTAGGGCCTGCCCTGTTTAATATCTTTATTAATGATCTGAATGAGGGGATTGAGTGCACCCTCAGTAAATCTGCAGATGACACTAAGTTGGGTGCGAGTGTTGATCTGCTCAAGGGTAGGAAGGCTCTGCAGAGAGATCTGGACAGGCTCGGTCAGTGTATGAGATTTAGTAAGGAAAAATGCCAGGTTCTGCACTTAGGCCACAACAAGCCCATGCTTTGCTGCAGGCCTGGGGAAGAGTGGCTGGAAAGCTGCTCAGCAGAAAGGGACCTGGGGGTGCTGGGTGACAGCCGGCTGGATATGAGCCAGCAGTGTGCTCAGGTGGCCAAGAAGGCCAATGGCATCTTGGCCTGCATCAGGAACAGTGTGGCCAGCAGGACTAGGGCAGTGATTGTCCCCCTGTACTCGGCACTGGTGAGGCTGCACCTCGAGTGCTGGGTTCAGTTTTGGGCCCCTCACTTCAGAGGGGACATTGAAGTGCTGGAGCATGTCCAGAGAAGAGCAACGGGGCTTGTTTAGGGTGTGGAAAATCTGTCTTACGTGGAACAGCTGAGGGAGCTGGGTTTATTTAGCCTGGAGAAGAAGAGGCTTAGGGGAGACTTCAACACTCCCTACAACTCCCTGAAAGGAGGTTGGAGTGAGGTGGGGGTTGGTCTCTTCTGACAAGCCTACAGTGAGAAGACGAGGGGAAATGGGCTTAAGTTACAACAGGGGAGATACAGATTGGACATTAGAAAAAAATGTTCACCATTAGGGTGATTAGACATTGGAACAAGTTGCCCAGGGAGGTGGTGGAGTCACCATCTCTGGAGGTATTGGAGAAGCGCCTGGATGAGGCACTGAGTGATATGGTTTAGTGTTTTAGGAGTTATTATGGTGGTGCTTGGTAGGCAGTTGGACTGGATGACCTTGAAGGTCTCTTCCAGCCCTAACAATACTTTGTGTGATTCTGTGACTTAACTGTCAATTTCTTTTACACAGAAAGATTCTGCAAGAAAACTGAGTTCTCCGGTGAGTATTTTGAGAAACTGGCAACTTAATAGCTAGTAATTGTCACTAAATTAAAAAGAAGTATCAAGTATTTCCATCATTTTACAACCCCACTTTCTACTCTTAAAGCAGGAGAAAGAAACAGAGAATGTATCCTCAGCAAGTT